>BGPR01005449.1:38493-51746 GCA_013235015.1 Araneus ventricosus | reverse complement strand
CGATGCTGTAAGGAAGCAATTATGTTTCCTTTCATGTCTATTTCTTGTGTTTGTGTCTCAACTGATTGCTTGCGCCCATACATTCCTTTACAAAAAAAATGTGTACTATATGGGAGGGTTGTAGTGTACTCTACAATCCATCAAAGTCTTGTCCATGAGTTTTGATTTGTTCTGGATACAATTTATGCAACTAAATACTTAAATATTTAAGTGAAGCTATCACAAATTTTGAAACATTTGTTTAAAAATCAATGAGTCTGTCATAATAACAAATATTTGCTTGCAAATAAAATAAAAATGAATCTTTCTTCTTGAGAATAATGTGATAGTACTCACTGCACAACGATTGCACGTTCTCCCTACGACACCAGGTTTGCATATGCACTGTCCAGTTGTTAAGTCGCACTGAGAACTTAGAGAACCTTTCGGACTGCAGGAGCATGCTGAAATAACAGAAAAGTAATTTATAAAAATATCTATTTTCTGAGAAACGTTATCATTGTTTGCAGTTTTTTCGATTTCAAACAGAAACGAAAAATTTAGATATAAAAGTACACGGTTAAAATTACATTCATGTGAATTCTTCTATTCATATCCTCAATAACAATAATTATTAATAACAATAAATTATTTATAATGAATAAAGATTACTAAAAGAGGAATAAAAATACTCCAAGTGGCTAAACGCTGAAATCTAGCAATGAGTTACCGATTTTTAGTTCTCAAAAATACTATAGATGGCGCCACTGAAACCTACCGAATGCAAACATAATTTTGCGAATTTTTTTTAAAAATTGATAATTGAGAGCTCTAAAATTATTAAAATATTGCATTGTCATCAAGACCCAATGAATATACAAAATTTCAGAACTCTAGTGCATTAAGGAGTGAGTGAAAAATCAATCACAAAATTCTGACCTTACAAAAAATATTTCGAACTTAAATCCATTTTTCTTCAACTAATTCCAGCAATAATTTCTTTAAAAAGATCTATAATAGGATATACTTATTTTTATTTTTATTGAAACATTTAAATTACTGTCTAAAGTCTTTTAGTTCTCAAAAATACTATAGATGGCGCCCCTGAAACCTACCCAGTGCAAACGTAATTTTGCGAATGTATTTTTAAAAAATGGTAATTGAGAGCTCTAAAATTATTAAAATATTGCATTGTCATCAAGACCCAATAAATATACAAAATTTCAGAACTCTAGTGCATTAGGAAGCGAGTGAAAAATCGATCACAAAATTCCAACCTTACATCGATACAAACATGAAACATTTCGAACATAGTAAAAGCGTTTAAAAAAATTATAACAAAATTCTCCCGTACGTTCGCAGTATCGCTGTGCCGCATTGCCAAAGTGCTCCGGTGCGCACTCCCCGCAGTTCCAGCCGGCCGTGTTTCCGAGGCACTTCAAGCACTGCCCCGTCAGACTGTCGCACCACCCTCTCTGGGAGGTGTCCGCATTTCCACTGCAATCGCACTTTTGGCAGTAGCCGCCTGGCACCTGAGGGTTTCCAAAGTAACCGTCGGCACACCTGAAAGAAAGATATATAATATTCCAGTGAAGGATATAGGTGAGAGAGAGAGAGAGAGAGAGTAAAAATGAAACGAAGAATAATAAAAGAATAGAAAAAGTATATAAAAAAGACAAAACAACAAGAATAGAAGCAATTTATTTGGTGCGCGCAAGTGCAGCATCGTCCAGGAAAAAATTGCGAGGTACAAAGATAAAAATACATATTAAGGGAAGTTTTAACTGTTAATAGAGGTAAAAATACAATAATATTAACGAAAAACGAATGAAAAAGAACGAGGAGGAAGAAGAATCTTGTAGATGATGTCATTAGACGACTTCACTCATGCAGTTTCAAAATTAGAATAGGTTTTCTGTCGAGGAAAAACGACTTTAAAGTCTAAATTTGAATTTTCCTCTAAGGCCTGAACCTATTCCGGAACAAATTGGAAAGAAAAACATTTATCCACAAAGAAATTAAAAACATAGTCTTTTAAACATAGTCTGAAAAAAGGGGCTTAAAATGTCTTACCTCTCTTGTTATGGAATGGGGGAAAAACGAAGCTGAAAAGTGAACTCTGTTTATAGGTGTGCGCACCCATCTCCATCTAGTGAGGGATACACTAACTAAAAACCTAATAGTTTTTTTTGTTGATTTTATTTTGTTTTTTAGTATTTAAAAATTTTTTAATTGTTTTTATGCATTTTATAATTTTTATTACCATTTTTTTATTTTGATAATTCACACAAATTTGCAGGGCAGCCTTTACTAAAATGTCAGGTGTAATATGAATATTATAGCCACTTCCAGTGCAAGGGAAAATTTGAGAAGCAAAAACTTAATTAAATAAAACCTAAGAGATTAAAAATTCTCTTATTGTTAATTTTAAAGAAATATACAGAGTAGCCGTTTAACTTTAAATTAATCTTTAAATTGCCAATGGCCTTGACACTAGCAGACTTGTTGTTGCAAATATTTTTTATTCTTTTGATTTGAGAGTGGATGGTATTTTTTTATGACTTTTAGGTTGAGATTAGTTTGATAATGACAAAGAGAAATAACCCTAAAATTAAAGTCATTTCTTTTGTCATAGATACCAACCAAAATTCCTGAATCTAAAATTTTAGTTACTAGATCTAAATAATTACAATTATTGTAATTATCATTGGTTTTATTCAGTCCAAGTTCTTCCGGATAGAAGTTAATCAAATAGTCAAGGTTGTCAAAGTCGAATACAGTCATCATTATAACGATAGACATAAATGAGGTTATTTTTTTATGAATTCTCTCTCGAATGTATGAAGAAAAACATTCGCCAGTGCAATGGAAAAAATGTTCATGTCATGTTGCAAAAGTGTGCAATTTTATCATTCACCATAAGCAGCATGAAGTAAATTCACTTACAGTGAAAATATATCTGGGATAAAATATGTACAAACACGGTGCCAAAAAAAAATCTAATCTATATATTTACACGTTGCAAACAGTATGCAACCTTAATTATTCTCCGAGAACAGCGTGAAAGAGAACCCCTCTCAAGTAAAATTGGTTCTGTGGTTCTATTTTTAATTATATTTACATATTGCAAAAAGCATGCAACATGATCATTCACCATAAGCAGCATGAAATAAATTCATTTACAGTGAAAATACATCTGGGATAAAATAGTCTGTACAAACACGGTGCCAAAAAATTCTAATTTATATATATACACGTCGCAAACAGTATGCAACTTGAATCATTCTCCGAGAGCAGTGTGCAAGAGAACTTTTCTGAAGTATAATTAGTTCTCTGGTCATTATTTGCAATTTTTATATTTACACATAGCAAACAGTGGACACCATTAGTATCATAACAGGGTACTATCTCGAAAATTCACAAAACTTCCCTATATACACAATTGTAAATTTCAGAGTTTGGCGACACGACAGCATTTGGTATACTTGTTGCTGGAGTTCCATTCATTTCGCCAATAAAGTGCTTGATAAAAATTGCATTTTTCCGTCATCATACCGTAATCGTGCTCGGAAACGTCCGTTTCGACCTGGGAATTCACCCTATTAGCCATTTGTTGCTCGATGCGTGCTCTGGCTCGCCTAAGCCTGTCGGCAGTATTTCTGGCCGATCTTCGCTGAAATGTTTCATCCAGGGATTCCCTTGCACGCCGCTCTCTTCGATGAAAAATTGAATCCAAAAGTTCGCAAAAAAACTCATTTTAAATCAATAAATTCAAAAAAAAGTAACAAATTTTCCTATAACGCGTAAGCGATTAGTTCAACCGGTTAGCGGAATGCTCGGCGTCAGGGTTGAGATTGGTTAACAAACTGATCGTTGCCAACGGGGAGAAAGAAATAAAGGTCCTTTTTGCGCCACGCATAAGCGTTTTATATAATATAGATGGTGAATTACAACTATTGATAATTATCTTTTTTGAGCAAAACTAATTATTTTTTTTTAAATTTTATCATTCATTGAATGTTTTTTTTAGGAAATAGTTCTTTGTTCAATAATTGAAAAAGTTCTCAATTCAAAATAACACTTTTTTTTATTCAACGAATATTTAAATACTTGTATAATACTTATGAACACACTCAGATTCGCGCATTTCATATATAAATTTAAAATTAATAAGTTCAAAGCATCTAAATAATCAAAAAAATTAATTAAACTGTAGGGGGGTCGGTTATGGCTCAGTAAACAGTACAAGTAGTGTAACAATTAGGTATTTTTGTTTAAGTTACACACGGACATGTTTACACATATAATTTCAAAATTAACCCCTTAACGACCGTGCCCGTTATATTGAAGTGCACCGAATTATAGCATTTTTAGGCTTATAAACTAATATTTAATCATTAATTAGCGTTATAATTTGACACAAAAATTACGTAGAATCCATAAACATCTCAAGTATCCTATGCCTTCTTAGATGAATGAAAACGACAGCCCCGTTCCAAAACAGGAGGAGGCCTCTTATTAGAGAGCAACAAAATGAGACGCTTAAGGGGTTAAACAAAACATAAAAAGGAGAATTGTTCGTTGCAGACGCATCACGGTCAGTCGCACAATCTCTCCTAAATGTTCACAGTTCCAGAGGGCGCTGCCTCTTTTGTCAGACACTGTCAGTTACAGTTAATGTCACAAGAGCGAATACAAACTAATTTTGAAGATTAAATAATATAGCAGTTATAGAACAGAATTATGAATTACGTTGATTAAAGAATGAGAAACTGTTACTTTAACCCGTTGCGGTGCAAGGCATTACATTTTTTGAAATATGATGTAAAAACATCACGAATGGGTTTATTTTATTGTATAGACATAGTATCTACAAAAAAATACTTCATTCCGAGGGGGTCGTCCCCCTTTGGGGACACACCCCCTCATAGGAGAACCCCCTTAGATACAGCCACTTTGATACACTCAAAAAATATTGTTGAATCTTACAGAAAATCATAAATTAAAACTTCAAGAGTAATGGAGGGATATTTTCGAGTTAATTTGCTGAAAATGTAGACGTCCAGAACTGAAAAAATTTCTTATCTCTGAGTTAAAGAATTTTCCTAAACTTTATCTCTAATAATTCCTATATCGAATCGAAATTTCATAAGGCTGGCTATATACATTCCAAAAGGAATTCGCTTCCTTTTCGCATTATTCCCTATCCTAAACCTATTATTTCACATTTATAGTTGAATTTAACGGTTGAGAAGCGAGTGAAATTCCGGCACACTGCGCCGCAAAGGGTTAAGACGACATAATGACTGTCAAGTCAAAATGTACAAGAAAATATGCTCTCAAAGGGCCGCCAAGAAATGTAGCACCAGATGCCTGGTGCTAAATGACATTAGTTTATTTTTGCATATTTTTGGTAATTTTTGACCCTCCCGCCCCCCTTGTCAGCAAAAATAAGCAAATCGCAAACCCCCCCTCTTATAATTACGTAAGCAAACGGCAACCCCCTCCCCCTCCGTTCTTTTTTTTTCACAAAACGTAAAACAGTAAGAATTTAATTTTAGAGATTTTAGGACTTAATTCAAATAAAAAACTTTAACTCGGCTTAAAATGAAAAAATATATATATATTTAATTTCCCTACAATTTTGTTTACGAAAATTTCTTAGTTTATCACAATTTTAAAAATCCAAGTTTAATTTTCTTTTGCCAAATTTAATTTTTTTTTCAAATTTAATTTTTTAATTAAATTATTTTTGCAAGTTACAAGAGATTTTCGGAAATCAAGTGGTTTTAATGTCTTACGTAAGCATCACTCATACCCCCTCCCCCCTTGTCAGCAAAAATAAGCAAATCGGAAACCCCCTCCCCCCCTTAGGTGCTTACGTAATATTTGAACGAACCCTCTGCATAAACTTATTAGCAAATTAATTAATTAATTACAGACGCAGAGGTAATGCAAACAGAAGTGTAAACTAAAGCCCTTTTCCCACGGTTCATGTTTCGGCGTTAAACTTGCGTCCCTGGGGTTTATTGCCGGTCGGAATACGACCAATCAACAAAAGCTCGTAGGAACTGTACTGAGGTCTCCGTCCGTCGACTGGCTCCCTTTGATGTCCGAGCATTCACTTACATTCCTCCGGAACGTTCGAGCCACCCCACAAACTCTCGAGCAGCAACGATTCTTTGCGCTACCACGACGGGAAAAAAGGCGTACGGTACGCCGAAACACGGACCATGGGAATGGGGCTTGAAAAAGAACCCAAACCACCACAAAGGTTAGTGTTAAATAGCGAAGCTTGTATTAGAAGGGAGTGTCGCTTACCCGTCCTGGGACGGGAAGAGCATTCGGTATACCTTTCGCACTTGTTGCCCTCGTAACCCTCGGGGCACTGGTTGCAGATGTAGTCGCTGTCCCCGGTGGACGTCTGCACGGCGTAGCAGGTGGGGGAGAAATTGTTCTCTGGGTTTTCCAGGGGGCAGGCGCAAGGTTTGCAGTCATCGGGGGTGCCGACAGTGGCGTTGCCGTAGTAGCCTCGAACGCAGTGGTCGCACTTCCGACCTGTTGTGTGGTGCATGCAGTTCTGAAATATCGACAGAAAATTATTTGTATCTCCTAACAGAAAAAATCTTTATGTCTGTAAGTTGGTCTAGAGCAGATTTTAATTATATTAAAGGAACATACGATTGTTAAACCTCGAAAATTTTCGATTTTATGAAAAAAATATGTATTATTTCCCTGTCTTTTCTGAACAATTTAAAACTATCAGCGTTAAAAAATTCCCATAATTATGAAAGTTATGAGGGAAAATGTATCAGCTGTTCAATGTAAGCATTGAAAATGGCCCTATCTTTAAAGCGCTATATCTCAAAATGTGTTTTTCTTGATATTGCACCCACGATATCTCAAGAACTATTGAATATTTTTACATAAAATGTTTACCGAATATGTATTTTCCTATGTTCCACAAATTGAACCACATTTTTGTACATATTTCGCCAAAGAGGTTTTTTTTTACCCCGCCCCCCTTAGAAAAGAGGAAATTTTAACTATTTTTTATTTTAAATTGGTTTATAAAATAGAAATTTAATTTAAATGTTATGAAATTCTGGTTCAGTTTCTTAAACAGACTGTTTACATTGCTTAGATACCCAAACTATTGTGTTTAGACAAATATTTTATCCGTAATCATGCGCTCTAGATGACTATCTCATTTTTTCTCCAAAAATTATACCCATATTTATTACTCTCTCAAATAAATACATATCAATATTAAGATTTGAAAATGTGTATACAATTACAGAATGAACAGATATTTTTCTAGAAAAAAAGTTAGTTTGTGAATTGCTTTGTTTCAGAGATATAATGTATCGTATTTGACAGTTTTCCACCATTTTTTCGATGTTTAAGAGTCGTATGTCCCGTTAACAAAAAATGACTAATCATTGCCAAAACGAAAGAAACCTAAAGTTGATACACTGTTAACACTCCCAGCGGCACTATGGGAATTCTGAAACGTTTGAAAAATGTCACCTTCGAAAACTCAGTTGTACTAGCAAACGGCAGCAATTTTTAACAATGAACATTCTTTTCCCCTTCTGTGGTTAGAGTGCTATCCGATCTCAAAGGAGATATATGACAGCGATTTATACTATTGTGGGCTCTGAGTGCTTCGCTTTAAGGGGGAAGGAAACGGGTTGGAATAGGGGTGGAAAGCAGAAAGTCCACACACAAACTTTTCAAACTCCCCTCTTCTTCCAACTGCGAGGAAGCATACACAATGGACAGGCCAACCCTCCAATTACTAGTATGTATATAGTCCTGGGGGATAGGAAATTCCAATAGCCCGAGAATACCCGGGCCTGGCGCTAGAGATGCAGAAAAGTTTGCGAGTTATTTCGTAGTCTTTCGTTTCAGATGCAAAAGTGTTCGCGAGATATTTCGGGCTTGCCGCTGAGTGGGTTAAAATCAAAACATCTAAGTAGGTATGTCTCGATTCTATAAATTATTATTCTTCGTATTGACAGTTTATGAAAAGGCATTTTATTGGTATACTACAGATACTAAAAAGTAGAATCTAACTCATTTCAATTATTTTTTCTACTTCTTAGTTTTTCGTTTATAATTCATAATTATAAATACTACGGAATCTCGAAATAAAAGTTTTTATCATATTCACTACCAGGTGGCGTCACTCGTATGGAATCAAAATGTAATTATATTAATCGATTAACTGA
This sequence comes from Araneus ventricosus, assembly GCA_013235015.1. Classification (NCBI taxonomy): domain Eukaryota; kingdom Metazoa; phylum Arthropoda; class Arachnida; order Araneae; family Araneidae; genus Araneus; species Araneus ventricosus. The sequence continues at coordinate 43,533 of BGPR01005449.1, read as the reverse complement.
TAATTCTGAAAACATTAAAACGATGTACTATCGTCGATAATACAAAAGTGTACAAAATTGGAAAATCTAGAACCTCACGAAGTTAATGAACAATCGATTTCAAAATCCCATATGTACAAGCATGAAAAAGTCAAGTTAAATAAAAGTATGCGATAAAATCTAGAAAACGTGAAACAGAAACCTACCTCACATCGTCCATCGGGGTTGTCACAGGATTCAGCATGATTGTAGCAATCGCATCTCTCGCAGATGTGTCCAATTTTGGGTCCAGTCACAGACTTGTATCCAGGGGCACAGAGCTGCGCATCAAAACAGCATTGAAATGCTTAGAATATCATAAGCTTTACTTTTTATAGAAAGAAAACAAAGAGGGCATGTAACGCAGTAATACCCCGAAGTGACATCATGAGGAGGGAAAAGATGAAAAGTGCGCAATTCGGGTTCTAGCTTTGTATTTCAATGCATGAAGATTTAAATTAGCTTTATTAGAGGTTCCCAATCTGTGGTACGCGTACCCCTGGTGTACGCGAAATCAAAGTTGGTAATGGGTAAAAAAAAATGGGTAATGGCAGAAACAAGGAAGTATAAGGAATTCAAAAAGCTACAGAATTTTGTTTCCCCAAGTAAATACTTGCTATTTAATAATTATACCAAACGAATGGTTGAGTATTATGGAGTGTAATTTTTAGCTATCCTTATAAGTTAATGCGACATTATTCCAATACTAATTTCATTTGTTTTGGCGTTGAACTAATACTATTGTAAAAATGCAATAAAATGTAAAATAAAAATAAAGTCCAGCAAATGTTATTAATTCGAATCATTTGACTCGTAAGCTAATCTAAGCCCTCAGCATCAATGATACAACTTCTTTGCATAGATGGATGGTGTAGGTGCAGGACCGTGGCAAGGGGGTTGTTATTAATTCGAATCATTTGACGCTTAAGCTAATCTAAGCCCTCAGCATCATTGATAAATCTTCTTTGCATAGATGTATGGTGTTGGTGCAGGACCGTACCAAGGGGGTAGTTATTAATTCGAATCATTTGACTCTTAACCCTTCAACCGGCTGAAACGTAGAAAGTCGCTCTCTGATGACTATTCTAAAACTGGCTCCGTCGCAGAAAGTCGTTCTTCGATTATTACTCTTAAACCGGCTCCGGCGTAGAAAGTTGCTCTCTGTTTATTACCCGGAAAAAGGCTCCGAAACATTTGCGTTCACCATTTAGCTACAGAGAGGCCGTTTTCAAAGCATTCAGCTGAAATATTTTTGCCGTTCAAAGGATTAAGTTAATCTAAGCCCTTAGCATCACTGATAAAACTTCTTTGCATAGATGGATGGTATTGGTTCAGTGCCGTACCAAGGGGGTGTCGAGATAGGGCCCCGCCAAGGGCGCAGGAAGACGGGGCACAAAAATTACCATTAAAAAACAAAGGAGTTAGATTGTTACGATACGCTGTGTAAATAAAAATAAGTTTTGCAAATGTTATTAATTCGATTCATTTGACTCTTAAACTAATCTAAGCCCTTAGCATCATTGATAAAACTTCTTTGCATAGATGGATGGTGTTGGTGCAGGTTCTGTTTGAAAAACAGAAATTTAGTTTCAAAAAATTTTACTAAAAGAATAGATCATTGAATTGAAATAAGTCGAGCAGAGAGCTCTTACTTCGCAAGACAAGCCAGCATAGCCGACAGGGCAGACGCACTTCTCCACTGATCCGATCTTCCTCAGGCTCTTGGACTCCTTCGCTGCAATCTCCATTCCTATGTTGTGCAACCTGCAAGAAAAGACATTTATACAATCAACATTCATTTTGTCTGCTCTCTGTATTTTCCTAAATGTAATAAGAGCTTTAATTCTGAAATTAACAACCAATTATAAACACCGAATTTGTAATAGAAACTTTCTTTCGGTTACTAGTTACATTCATGGCATTATGCGTACCAGGTATTTGATAGGATTACTTTTTATTTTCAGTTTCTGATTACAACGGATATTCTGACGAATAACTCAAAATCGCAAGAAGCTGGATATGTGAAATGTGGTATGTGGTCCTGACACTAAAATTATAGATCCTTATCAGATTTTGAATCCAACGGCCTACAGGAAGACTTCCGAAGTGCATGATCCGTTTTCTTCATTATGACAAGAAGAACGAAACGCTATGTATTGTGTTACTGGCTGCGTGGCCCGCCGTTGCACGGGCTATCTCGAATAATGCGATATTCGCTGGGGGAGCGAAGTGAGATCACGTGAGATCTCCTCTGGATCCATATTTTTTCATAAGCCCGCCTCCGTTTTCTTCGACAAATGTTGTCACTTACTTTCCCCAATAAACCTTACGAAGTTAAACACCGTAAGACAAGAAAAATGCAAGAAACCGATTTTTTCAGATGTTTATAAATCAAAGCACGGAAGAACGCTAAAAAAGAAAACTTTTTATACGAACCAGCTTTCGTTAAATAATGAAAAAATGCAAAAACACTGGATGTGAAAGCTTAATAAGAGAGAGAAAAACAGAAAATTGTCTCTGCCGATAGATGGCAGCATGGTATATTCATTCATTTTGCTGTTTTTAATTAATATCTTTTTAACTAATTATAATTCCGGAATTTCAATGGTCAAAATGGATTCCTTGGATTATTTCCCATCTTTTGTTACTTTCGACACGTTTCTGCGTTCATTGGTTCGTGAGAAGATAATCGGACATAGATAGATACATACATTGTTTACCTTCGAATTTTAATAGTGTAGATTAGACGAAAAAGTCGTGGGGAGAACAAACCCTCTGATTTGCTGTCGTGAAAATGGGAAATCAACGAGTTCGCGATTCTAACTCACCGTCCTTCGATCTGATCGGTGTGGAACTTGGCGCGTATCAGCAGCTTGGTGAGATCATTGAGGATGAGCGTGAAGTCCTCCCTGCTGACGGAGTTGGTGCCGTCCTCGCGGGGGGTGAGCAGGAACCAGCCCTGCTCCCGGAGCGGGACGGAGATGGCCACCTCGTCGAACTCGGGCCGAATCCCCCAGTTGTAGCCGATCTGCTGTCCATTGCCCTAGCATTCCAAATAAAAACAGATTTCAAGAATACGCTTTTATTAGTGGACTAAAAAGGAGAAAAGTTTTAATTATTTTGTGCATTTTAGTCTTTCATTATAATCCATTATTATAAATACAGTAGAATATCCCTACAAAGAAGTCTCCCTACAGCGAGTTTCTCCCTATAACGAAATTTTTAATCGGAATGTTAAATAACATTCAAAATATTCTCCATATAACGATTCTCTCCCTATAACGAATTTTTTCAGACCTTTATCTTGTCGATTTTTGTCATTTTTGAAGAAAGTTGCTAATTTCTGTGAAAACAAATCGCCTTTGTGCAACCACTCGCATTGTTCAATCCAGCGATAACACGTAACAATAGAATGCTATGTGAAGGGTAATGCAGTTGTGGGGACCTGGGTTTCTACAGAGGGAGCGACAGTTCTACGGGTCAAGATTCCAAGAATCAGGGTGGAAACAGCAAATGGATGTGACAATACGCATTTTATGTTTATCCGTACTAGTACATATTATTCTCTAAATTAGTGAATTGTCTTCACTTTTGAGCATTTTATTTATACAATAAAAATTAGTATAATTTTAACAAATTTATAATAAATTTGATTGATTGAGATGTGATTTTTTTATAATAAATATTACTTTATTTTTAATTGAAAGTCATAATTAAATATTTTTGAACTTATCGTACATACTAAAAGGTTTGTAACATTTACTTAAATAACTGCAAAAATCTCTAATCTCCGTATAACGAAATTTTCTCTATAGCGAATTTTTCAACTGGAACCAAGCGATTTCGTTATAGGGAGATTCCACTGTATTATGAAATCTTGGAATCAATTTTTATACACTTTTATATTTAATTTGACTTCACTTAACTTGACATTTTGCTCACCGAAGATGCAGTCGTACATACGATAAAAACATCAAGATGGTTAACCTCTCAGGTACAGAACAGAACACGTCTCTTACCCCCCCCCCCCCGTACCCGTGACCAGACCGGTCACTGAACGGTTTGATGGGCAAGATACGGGAATTTTATTTAAGAAAAACAAAATAGACAAAAAGAAGGAAATATATACACTATGTTACAGCACAGGCATTTTCACTTTTACACTATTAGTTCGCAATAGCCTTCTTTTCTTTAGATGTTGTTATACATTTCTTTTATTTGAAGGGGGGAATATCCGGTGATTGAGCTACTAAGTTCAGCTCAGGCACAGAAATATGAGTTAATCATTTAATTTAATTGAATTTTGTGGTAGTCAATTTAAGAAAAATTTATCGAAAGGTTGCATAAAATTTATAGTAATGAATTATAATAAAAAACTAAAAACTAAAAAATTATTAGAATAAAACATTCTACTTTTCAGCACACTAATAAAAGTGTGTTTTTAAATACTGCTTTTATCAAATTTAGTATTCTCAAATTTATAACCAGGTGGCGCCACTCGCAAGGAACGACAATTTAATTAAATTAATATATTAACTGATAATTAAGATCGATGAATACCAAAATAGTACAAAATTTCAGTATCCTAGCTCATCAGGGAGCGAGTGAAAAATCGATAGCAAAATTCAATCTTTACTAACATGAAAAAAGCCATGTTAAATAAAAGTGTGCGATGAAAAAAACCTTTAAAAAAAAAACAAAAATAATTTGCTTCTATTATCATGTATTTAAGTATATGCGGAACACACACCGGCAGTTGCTGGCCAGTTTTGGATATAAAAACATAGAACGAAAACACCTTTATAACAATCGTACAAATAAAAACATCCAACTTACCTCTAAGACCACATCAGCATTTTCAGTGTAAGTACCAGATGTGTCACCGCGAGCGACGACATAACTCAGGGTGAATTTCAAATCTGATCCGTAAGAGTACAGCTAAAACAATTAATACAAAATATTTAGATGGCAATTGATTATACAACAAAATACAATGAAACTCGACTAATTCGAATGCGTCAG
>BGPR01005449.1:25270-37053 GCA_013235015.1 Araneus ventricosus | reverse complement strand
TCAAGCAATTTCATAAAATACAGAAATACTAACTATTGAAATGAATGACTATTTAAGAATCTATGAAACAGTAGTCTGCAATAAGCATGCATTTTCATAAAATACAATATACTCCGAAGTTCCGCAGAAGGTGGAACTGACAAAAAGCGCGCAAATCGAATTCGTGTACTGATCGTTTCAAAATCCCGAGAGTAGCACTTTTGGACGATTTTACTACTGAAAGGGGTGACAGGCAATGAGTAAGATGAGCGCATTTCCAGAGTTCTTTGTTAGGTCACGCTAAGTAAAATGTAAACATATCCCCTCCTCACTTCCTCCCTATTCTGGTAAAATCAACTCCGCCTGGCGCATGCGCAAAAGCGAGGAAGGTTTAGGAATCCGAGAACATACAATACGTCGGGGTCTAACTTTGTATGGAAATATAAGCAAATTTCAATTAAAGACAAGGACTATGAAGACAATTATTCGGAAGAATAGTTTATAATGAAGAATGTTGTTTTTATATTTACTTATAAAAACAACACATATTAAAAAGAGTCGCACAAAACTGAGTTATTTCAATGTCTATGGCTTCCTAACAAATGTAACTCTTTTACGACGAAACTGTTCATTGTTTTATTCCTTGGCTTGTAGATAGAATATATTCCTCATCAAGATCCATTGTCTCTCAAAAGTGTAACCCTTTTGTAAGGGCAGAGATCATCTGTCAAACTTGCAATGGTCATTTGCTTTCCTGGTGGATCTGAGAGTGAGTTGCCTTCTATATTAGCGATGTGCTCGCGCATCTCTATGAGGCCATCTCACCACTCTCAGCTCCTTGCTATGCGAGTCCAACATTGATTGATATTATTACAATCAAATTCGAAATGTAATTGCCAAACAAGATTGAAAACCTTTATTAGAAAAGTGACTCGATCAGTTTCAATTTTTGTTTTCGGCATATTTTTGAAAAAGGATGGGCAAATTTTGTTCTTAATTCAGCTATTTGTTTATTTCTGAACTAGAAAATCACCAGTCATGGTATGACGGGTGCAAATTGCCTCTTCATTCGAGAGATTTCCCGTCAAATTTGACGTGTTTAATAGATATATATGCGAGAGGAATGTTTTGCATTGATTGAAAACAAATAAAATAAACATGTTTTATGACAGGAATTTTTTTTTATTTGCATATTTCTTTATTCAAAAAACCTTTTGGTAAACAACATTCCGTGTGAAGTATTTTTCGTTGTTTACCAATTTTATTATAATTCAATAACCATGAAATTCTCAGCCTGTCAAACGCAAGTCAAAAATTAAAATTTCAAATGAATTCTTCTTAGAAATTCTAATCAAAACAAAGCACTTCTATGTTTGTCAAACGTTGCCAAAAAATAGTATGAAATTATATCATCACGATTGCAATAAATAATCAGATGCATCGTGGCGTCCAAACTATATCACGGGCATGATATACCACGGACATAATTTACAACTTTCTATTTAAAAACGGAAATTAATTTGAAATATATGATTAATATAATTTAAAATTTCTCGGGAACTATTGATCGTATAGTGAGATAAATTTTATATCAATCGATGGCAAATTTTATTTCACTATTTTAGAGCTATTAAATTTGAAATTAGAACGACAATGACTCTTTTAAATTTTAAATGATTGAAATTTAGGTTCTCTAACAATGAAATAATGCTGTTTAACGTCTCGCAGTGCTATGGGTCGAGTTTTATTGTTGGTGACGTCAGAGCGTTACCGAGAGACATATCTCGGTTATTATATTAGTAATTTTGCATTTGTAACAGTTATAATTAACAAAATTTAACAAAGATATTGACTATAAATTTATTAGTTAAAAATTAATTAAAACTTTTTGTATTATATAGAATGGCGCATATTGACTCCTATATGGCGAGTGGTCTTCGAAAAAGTTCGTCATACGAGTTCTTATTCATTCATTCCATTTTGAATAATTTCTTTTGCATTCTAAATTCTATTTTATGTATTTTAATTATTAATCGTTGTAATTTTTGTTGATGCAATCACTTGATGCTGTTGCGTTGAGCACGCAGAAAGGTGTATTGTTATCGTTTTTTGTTTAAATCTTCTGTTCCTATTTATATTTCTATGTATTATTACTATCTACATTTGCATTTGTATCCCATTCTAAAAATGTTAAATATAAAAACGTGAGGGTAAAATAAAGAGAAGCGTAGCTTCAAGTTCGCGTAAGCTGGGGCATCAAGTATAATATTTTGTCCACAAAATATGAATAAAACAAAACCCTAGGGCTTTCGGTTCCGATTGAAGTAAACCAAGTTGACCAAAAGGAAAAGAAAAAAAATTCTGAATCGAAATTGAAAAACAACAAAAATGGCTGCCTACCTTGCAAACGCAGTCTCCCTCACAAACTGAACCTATCGTGCCCGCGCTGTGACACGGGCAGGGTTCGCAGCGAGGATAGTTTTTGTAACCAATGTCACAACTGTCGCAGTTCTTTCCAGCAAATCCAGACTTGCAGAAGCAGTCTCCGGGTTCCTGAAAGCAGTTCAGAGCATTACTTACAGCATGGTTATAATAATAATAGTAAATATAAACAACTTCAAGTAATCTATACTTATAAAAGTCAATGTTTGTGTGCGTGCGCGCGATGTCCAGACGAATCTTTCGCACTCACAGCCATGAAATTTGGCGCACAGGTATTCGTGAAGGTGACTCAATGCACCTCGAAGCCGGAATTTTAAAATTCAATCTAGAAAATTTTTTATTTAATGTTTTGCGTTGTTTGGGGTTTTTTTGGCACGTTTACGGCCGTAGTATCTTTCCTAATGATCGTTGAAAAACAATCCATGCACCATCGGATAGAACAAAAAATTTTCGTTTTAATGAAATTTGTTTTGAGCTCCAAACGTAATTTACTGAATTTTGAGAAATTTTTAAAAATTAGTCAGTTTTTATCAAAATTTTATTTTTGTTTTTAAATTTGCTGCATCCGACGTTCTAATGACATTAATATTTTCAATTTTTTTCAGCTTATAACTGGAACGGTTCTGTCGGATTTAAAACAAGAACGGTTAAAATATCCTTTTCCGTTTTTTTTTTTTTTAATTTTTTCCTGGTCAGTTGAAAGATAATTGATAAGATCCCAAAATGCATTGTTGCAATTTCATTGGCTGACGGTGCAGAGCGCAGGATACGTCATAACCTTCAACTGAATTACTTCAATTATTATTTTGTGCAGTGTCTTAACGTGTTTATGTCTCGCATATTTTGCTTGCTGAATAATAATCATTTCCACGTTGCAATTTTTTAATATTGTTTTGGATTAACGTACTCTGTATTGTTTTCCTACAATTGAAATGTCATTTTCGCGAAGAAAAATAAGCGGGAGAATCAGAAATGTGTATCTTTTGTTTTCTTTTCGAAACTTTTTCATGTCATTGTGGGTGTTTTTTTTTTCCTTCATTTTGTTGAAGTCCTGATTCCACAGGCAACGCCGTGCGCGTACTGCTAATCTCTCTATAAAGAACAATGTTTGTGTGACCGTTTGTCATTTATATATAAGGTAACCATACGTCCGGATTTGCAAAATGTCTGGATTTAACGTAGTGAATGCGACGAGAGAGAAATTTGGTTAGAGTAAATCTGACTATTCGAGAAAGTTGCGTTATTCCGCCGATGGAAGAAAATTCACAGGTTACATCCATTGTTGATGAGAAAGTGGAAGAGCCTCCTTTTTTATCCAGACTGAAAATTAAAGTTTTGTTTTAATTTTGTTCTTCATTAATATAATTTTGAATTACGAAACATTATAAAGATTGTCTTATTTGCAATCTGACGTCTTAATTTTTTATCACTTCCTCAAATTCTGTGTTAGTCTTATGATAGAGGATCGTTGGTAGGCAGCTTTTAGAATTTTATATTATAAACATATATATATACTTTGCGCGACGATATCTCAAGCAATGAATTAGGGGCTATCGGCAAGGCCTTTTTCTCCTTTTCTTCCTCTGTTTGGCAACAACAATAACTGGTTTGGCGACATTTCCTAGTGCGACTTACAGTCTTGTGTGCTTATTCTTGGCGGTGTTAAGCCTTTTCCTTTTTTTCTCTCTTTTATTGTTTTCTGAATATTACTGTATTATTTTTAATCTAGGTGTTATATATTCGGATTTTTTGCTTTCGATTTTTTAAATCATCTTCATTGTATTTGTCTTTTATTCCAGAATTTTTCCATTTTTAATTGTCTTGTGCTTTTTGAGGGGATAGAGACAAAATTTTTACGGTTTTCGTATGTCGTTAGCAGGAAAAAGAGCTTATTAATATTCCTGACGAGCAGCTCGCCATGATATTTTTCAATTTATTAAATTTTTGTCTTCTTTTTTTGCCCTTTGTTTCTTGTATGTTTTTGAATTTTTTGTCTTTTGTTTCTTGTTTGTCTTTATATATATATCTTGAATTTTAGTCCTTTCTATATAGTTATGTTTTACTGTTAGGGTTAGAGTATGATTTTTCTTTCTAAATTCTTTCATTTTAGGGTAAATTACACTGTTTGTTTTTTCAACAACTTTAGTAATAGGAATGGTTTATATAGCAAAAATAATTTAACCTGGCTAAAGCTTGTCCACAGCCAAGCTGCTGTATTAATTGTTGAAAACTCCATATACTTGGATTGCCTTTTTCAATACTTTTAATAACAACGGAGTTTTTTTACATGTTGACATATAAATGTTTAAACTTAATTTATGTTCATGGTATCTATAGTATTTTCAATTCTTTAGATTTTGTTTTAAATTTTGTTGTATTGTTCAAATAATGACTTTTTAATATAGTATTTGCTTCTTGATATGTCTGGTTTACTTTGTTTCTGTATGTTCATATATAATAAGTTATATTTCGATTTATATTAATATATATATATATATGTATAAATTATGGTTAACACTATTTATACACATCTACATTTTTATTTCGATCCTGATGAAATTTTGCAGTTATAGTTCAAAATTTTTCTAAGTGCAGAAGTGAATTCAATCTTCAGTTATTTAGAAATTAAACGAAATTCTACACTTTTGCACAGTTTTTTTAAGGTTCCGAAAATGTATCTTTCCACTGATATGATATTGGTTTAAACTTTGTAAATGTTCGTCCATTTTATATAAATTTTTCACTACATCGTGTACTGCTCACAACAACGCGAAAGCGAATCAATTGACTACTTCTCTCGCCTACAACATCGCGAAATGCTGTTTCCTCTTCGCAGTATTGTATTGCGCCATCTTGATTTCCAGAAAAGTTGGAAAGGTAAAAGGTTTGCTTGAAGCTGAAAATTTATTCTCTATTTTTTTCCTTGATTAATTTTTGGATGTAATATATGATTTCCATAGTGGTTATGATTGATTTTGTCTGTTGAAATGTGTCAGTGCTTTAGAAATCACTTGAAATCTCTTTCTGTTTTCTTCCTTTAACATTTAACTTGGTTTATAAATATATTTTGTGAATTTTAAGTTTAATCTTTTTTTCCTTCAAAAATAGCGATTTATTTGGCTCAATAATGCATCTGAGTCTGAAATCATATCGTTTATGGCTTTAATTCGAAACTACATCAACTTAGGTACTAAATATTTTTTTAAATGTGAAAAATTAATTTCAAGGGTTTAACGAAATTATTCCATCGAAGTTAATATATTCCTTGAAATATACGTATTTGATGAAAACTATTTAATCACGGTAATCAATATTTTAGCTTTATTTAATTAAAAATAAATGAATTTATATGTTTGATCACGTTATTTTGATACCAATTTATATTGTGATAAGTGCTATATTGAAATTCTTACTGCAATCTACAATTTACTAATATACGCAGTTAATAAAGTTCTATCATCCAGTTTAAACCTAGAGCATCATTAAAAATAAATTAACAACGAAGCTTTAAAATAAATTAAGAGCAAACCATTAAAAAAATCATGGAATTTAAAATTGAACATTACAAGTATTCATTCGTGGAAAATCTGTATTTAATAAAAACAGTTTTTAAAAGCACGTTTATATTATTGTAATAAAGTGGAAGTGAAAAAATAGAATTTTCTTATTTTAATTATTTTCTACTTTTAAGGTATCCGACTGTGTTCGGAGACATTTTTTTGAAAAATAACTTATATATATATATATGTTATTTTTCAACTGCATATTTTTTAAAACTATGAAAATATTGTAAAATTAGGCTTTTAAAATAATATTTTTTTTAAAAAAACTGAGAAATTTGAAGAAAAATGGCTGAAATATTTGCCTTACGCTAACAGCCGTAGATAAAATCATATTCTAAATATATATAAATCCTTGTAGGAGTATATTTTTTGACAGTTATCTGTGTTATGCTCTAAAATATTTCTTGTACTTCAAAATAGTTTTGAGATATAGCTGAACATAGTTACTAAACTGGTAATTTTTCATAAAAAAATGCTTTTCGTTTATATTTAAACACTTCAAACTAATACTTGATTTTAAAATTGACCTTAGTTTTTAGAGGAAAACATCAAGCATATTACAGAAAACAATCTCAGAAAATTTCATACCAATACTCGAATAACTTTTTGAGAAATCGTTGTTACGGTCGACAGTTTTCCTCAGAAATATCATTTCTCAGAAAACACATTTAAAGTTTTCATGCAACATAAAATAATGCTTACAGTTCGGTAATAAAACAGCTGTAACTCCATTTGTAATTCACGTAGAGTAAAAAGTGAAACAGTTTTAGAAAGCTGGTTAAACAGGCTACAAAATTAAGTCATAAAATGTTTTTGATAATTTCATCAAAAACGACGATTTTAAACCAGTCGGATACCTTAAGTCTTTCATTTACAGTTCGTTAATACAAATATTACGGAATTTTGAAATCATTATTTTTTCTGAAATTCACTACCAGATGGGTATGGAAGGTGTTGTATGGAATAAAACGTCTCTAAATTTATCGATTTAGTAATGATTACGATCTGAAAGTATTAAAATAGCATATTGTCATGGATAACACACGTGTACAAAATTTCAAAACAAAATAAATTAAATACATGCATGCAAAAATACAAAAGCTTCAAACAGTAATTCTAAACTAGAAAGCAGAAAATATTCAGCGTGACACAGAATAACTTTTTATAAGTTATATCAAACACACAGAGCACAAACAGCAAAAGAGTCTTCTTGCACGTGCCACAAAGGGCTTCACAAAGCAAATTTGAAACAAGAACAATGAAGAAAATTTCAGATTTGGCAAAATATAATCGACATATTACTTTGATCAGCCAGTCTAAAAATAGACAGGTGGATGAAATTTGAATACGATTTTATACGAGAATTGTAGATGTGTATTAAATTGTGGACCAAATTCACCATAGGGTTGAAAGTGTTGTCGATCTGTCTATTCATGTAGCTGCGATGACTCAAACAAGTAAAAGGCTAGATGCATGCATTTTAGTGCAGTAAAGCACCGTTTATACGTTTCTCATTTATACGTCGCGTACATTTACACGTCGTTAAAGATGGCGAGGTAAATGGATGAAATTTGAATATGATTTTTTATATGATTTTTTTTATCTAATGAAATTTGTTTTGGGTTTCAAACGTAATGTACTGAATTGTGAGAAATTTTTAAAAATAGTCCGTTTTGCCGACAAAATTTTGTTTTCGTATTTAAATTTACTGCATCCCCCGTTCTAATAACGTTATCTCTTTCATTTTTTTTTAGGTAATGAATGGAATATTCCCCCCTGATTTAAAACAAGAACGGTTAAAATATCTTTTATGGTTGAATATTAATTAATTTTTTTCTGAAGTGTTAAAATATTTTTGCTTCATTTTTTGCCTCCTTGATTCTTCGTAACCAAGGTCGCGATGTTCTATTCCCAGCATGCATTTCGTCGAAACCACGTGACGTCATAATCCCTTTGCTTTCAGCAAGATTTTGAAGTACCATCGTACCGTCTGTCGTCTCGCCGACAGATCATGGTTTTAATTTATTTGTTTTTATACTTTTTGATAGTCGATGTAAAGGATGATTTCTTTAGTTTCAGGAGACATGTTCACCCTGCGTGTACTTTCACTGAAACTGAAAAAAAATGAAACATGACCTCAAAGAGCCATTTACATAATGTGGCTTCAAAGTTTAAATCTAAAGCTGAAGATTGTAAGCTTTTTTAAAAATTTTGTTGAAATTCATGTTGTCACGGAGTAATAAATGATAGGTAGATGAAATTTGGTATGTGGTCTTGTCATCAAAATGGTCAAATTGTAACAAATTTTGGTCTTAAGTCGGCCAAAGGGAAAAGGACCAAATGCATTCTCGATTATCTTCAAACTATTGCTAAGCCTTACGGAAGACGCGCCATAGTGCGTGCGTGATTAAATTTTTCTAATTAGAAATAAAGTCAAGCTGGTTTTATTTCTAATTCGAAAAATTTAACAGCAATCTTCAGCATTTACAAAGCTGCTAACCGCTTAAGGACTTAACCCGAGTTAACTCGTCTTAAATACCGTAGGTTACAAAATAAGTCTGTCCTTACGGAGTTAATTAGTATAGTCTATCTTTTGGCCAGAAAGCTGTATATTGAGTTTCACATCGCTATGGACAAAATTCATCAAAATCATAAATCAAATTCAAAATCTAATAATCAAGTCGAAAATTTGTACGAAATAAGCAAGCAAACAATGAAAGAAATCTGTCACATGCAACAGAGAAAGAAGACACATGCAAAAACAAACTGGAGAGATGAACAGCCTGTAAAAGAAACACACACTGGAAAGGCTACACAAAAGAGAGGATGTCGGCAATGTAAGCAAATATGTATTCAAACTATACAGGGTGATTCAAAATTCAGCGTATAAACTGTTACGGGATGAAGGAAGCAAAAAAACAGGCCGGAATCGGATAGAAATGCATAACCGGAAACGCAACCCGGACGAGCTAGAGGATACGCGAATATGCAGAAGTGGAAAACTAATAGCGCTAGGAAATTGTCTATTTGGTAATACTTTACACCTGGACAGTGCGTGCACACGTCCAGTTTCAAAACAACTGCTCGGAGTCAGGGGTGGCCAGGTACCCCCCGTCGGGAAAAATTTTTTGTACATGGTATTCAACTGTAGTTGATAAATAATAATCTTGCGAAAATTTGAGACCAATTACACTACACTCGTCCCCCTCCCAGATAGCAAAGAAGGTTGCGGAAAGGTTGCCATTTCACTTTCCATAGGCTGTTCGCGAAAACATTTCCGCATAAACCGTTTCGGAAACCATTGCCGCAAGGTTTTCATAGGAAAGCTTTTTATGAACTACCTCGCCGACAAGGTTTGAACGACAAGTCAGCGAAAGCATTTCCTCGCAAACCGTTTCGGAAACCGTTCCCCGCAAAATTGACGTAGATAAGCTTCTTATGAACCACCTGTCCCATCGTGTGTAGCCCCGTCCGGTATAGTGGTTATTGCGTTTGCCTTCCAACTCTAGGAACGCGGGTTCGATCCCCGGCTAGGAATTTGAAGCTTATAAGAGTATGGCTGTGAAAAGGGGGCTCCTCTCTGTAGGAATACGGCTTCAGAAGGGGGTTCAATTTTTTTCCGCCGAAGGAGGGTCTTAACAACCTTTTGAAAAGGCATGAAACAAGCTTGTAATAAAAGCTTGAGGAAATCTTACAGAAAACCTTGTTTCTTGTTGACTAGTGAATCTTTCCGCTACCTTGCCGAAAGGTTCAACCCTTTTCATGGAAACCTTTGTGACAACCCTTTACCCTTGCTGACGACAAGGTTTCTAAAACCTTTAAGACAAGCTTTCTTTGCTATCTGGGCTATCCCTCCCCCTCCCCTGACGGGCAAACTCTAGCGCCATTCCTGCTCAGAGATCGTACCAATCATATTATTTTTTTATTTTCCACACCGATCCAGCTTACCCATTGGGTGTAAAGCCTATTCACATTTATGCAATCTTCACACTGACGATGGAGATTATTATTACCAGGTCGGCATGTCCGATGTCTATCTCAACATTCGTAAAATGTTGCATGCTCTCCATACGCAGTCGGATACTTAAATGACTGTTACTGAAACCCATGAACAGCGCCCTCTATCTCATGCAGTTAGCGTTTCCTTCCATACATTCCTACGTGATTTTGGCCCGTTTTTGCCGTTTCCTACCTCTCCTTACAATTTGTTCGTAGAATTTTGAAACTCCCTGCATCAGCCATGCTTGAGAGAGGACGCAGTTTGGCCAGGCGAGTACTTCACTCACCAGAATTGTGCACATTCAGGCATAACATGGTGCAATACCGACAAAAGCAGGAAGGAACAGGCAGGTGAAGAGAAGCAAAATAAAATCGAAAGTCTTCCACCTTACCCCACAACGAAATGAGAAACTGGAAATTACAAAGAATCCAGGAGGCTAGATAACATGAAATGGGTTAATATCTTTCTGTATTGAAAAAAAAGTGAGAAAATTACAATCTCACAAACATGAAATATGTTATTAACTTTCTGAATTGAAAAAGAACAGAGAAAATTACAATCTCAGATATAAATTTAAAAATTCAATAAAATAAACTTATCAAAATAATAATTAAAATAAATTAATAAGTTTAATAAAAACAGTAAAAATAAACAAATTTAATAAAAACAGTTTTATTAGTACTATAAAGTAGAAATTAGTAGCAGAAAAAGTATTAATTATTTTATACTCTTTATAATCCATTGATATAAATATTATGGAATCCTATAACCAATTTTTTTCTCAAATTCAATACCAGATGGCGCCACGCGCATGAAAACAAAGCCCAATTAAATTAATCGACTAACTGATAATTAAGTTCTTAAGATGTTAAAATACATAGTACTTTGTCACAATGAACAAAATTTCAAAATCAGAAGTGCTAACTTCGAGAAGTGAGTGAAAAAATCGATTACAAAATTCCATTTTTGCAAACATGAAACATGTAGTTAAATAAAAGTGAGTAAAAAGACAAATATATGCAGGATGTCCGAAATGTATCTTTACAACTTTAGACTTTAATAACTTCGGATCTATACTAGATAATAACAAACGGTTTTAAACACGTGACAAGACAACTTATAGAAGTGTTTTGTTTGAAAAATGTGGACGCCACAGGAGATAGGTCAGTGTGTAGCCCTCAGTGTTCCAGTTCGGCCAGGTGCTTGTTTAAGTTTGTTACATTAGAGGTTCTATCTGGGCCTGTGCACATGATCGCAGTGTCATCGGCGAATAAAGCTAACTGCGTATTTGGCATTTGACAGATGTCGTTTATGAAGATGTTGAAGCAGTGGGGGCCAAGTCTCGATCCTTCGACCACCCCCGCTTCAGTAGTCCTGAATGTGGACTGTTCTTTTTCAACTCTTACAGTGAATTTTCTGTTTTTGAGATATGATTGTATAAGGAGAGTTAATTGTATTGGTATTTCTAGTTTGTGCATTTTATAAATCAAACCGTCAA
The DNA here is from genome assembly GCA_013235015.1 of Araneus ventricosus. Taxonomy (NCBI): domain Eukaryota; kingdom Metazoa; phylum Arthropoda; class Arachnida; order Araneae; family Araneidae; genus Araneus; species Araneus ventricosus. The sequence continues at coordinate 25,571 of BGPR01005449.1, read as the reverse complement.
TCCACACTCTGTCAAATGCCTTGGCAATGTCGATGAACACTGCGGCCATGTCAGCATGGTTTCTAGCTGAGGCGGAAGATAAAAGGCCATTGAGTCCAAGTACTTCCAAAGACCACCACCCACATTGGTCAAAGACCGGCCACAACGGCAAGCCAATGGACATATTAGGATAAATTGCATCAGAAACATATACAATCGTCTATCTTCTCTTTCTCTCTTCCTCATATTGCATAGTAACAATGCAAGTGCCTTGTGCACAACTCTATCCAAAGCTATAAAGTAAATCAAAAAATAAATTAAG
>BGPR01005449.1:15257-25260 GCA_013235015.1 Araneus ventricosus | reverse complement strand
GGCCATTGAATCTAAGTACTTCAAAAGACCACCACCCACATTGGTCAAAGACCGGCCACAACGGGCAAATCTGATTAATGTATCTCATCAACTGCCTTTTTAATAATTTTTACTTTCTCGTACCCGAAGTACAGAAAGTATTGTAATCGTCAAAAAATTTGACCACCAGATTTTGTTGAATCTCCGCGTTTAACAACTCCCCAAGGCCGACAAAAATACCATTTGGGGAATTATGTCTCTCTGGGAACGCGATAAATCACAAATGAAAAGAGACAGATGGATAAAATTTGGTATGTGGTCTTAACACCCAAGTTGTGGATCACTATTAATTCGGCAAAATCCTCCTACGGAAGTTTGTCTGTCTTAAAAATGCAATAATATATGTATGAAATTTGATATATGGTCATATCACAAAAAAATGTACGTCTCTAACAAATTTTGGATCCAATCCATCAACAGGTTACACTGCCCACCGCTGTGTCTACTCTTGTAAGAATAAAAGCCTCTTGTGTTAAAGCGCATGCAGGCAATATAGGCAATGAGAGAGTAGACCAACTGGCAAAGGACGCAACACAACATGGGCAACCCTATTCACAAACTAAGCTTCCTAAACCGCACATAAAAGGCCTCCTCCGGAAGAGGATGCTTGAGGAGTCTCAAACCTCATGGAAGAATGGCGATACAGGCAGGAAAACCTATAACATCATGCCCTCAGTTAGTCTCCGTCCCACTAACTGGATTAGAGAGGATGTTATCTTCTTTTCTCAACATGGACCTGCCTACCTCAAAAGGTTTCACCTGTCTGACAGAGATCAATGCAGTTGTGGTGGAATTGGCACGGCGTGTATTTATACAGTGTCTTGGCATATGAGGAAGCCAGCGCCAAACTTCGAACAAGAATGGCTGAAAAGGGTCGCCAATAACATCGTCTCCAGACAGAAAATTCGTGGAATTGTCAAATTCATTAGCGAAAACAGAGATCTTTTCCGGCCTCCCTAGCCTTCAACTTTCAAGCGAGCTGAACTTAGTAGCTCAATTACCGGATATTCCCCCTTCAAATAAAAAAAATGTATAACAACATCTAAAGAAAAGAAGGCTATTACGAACTAATAGTGTAAAAGTGAAAATGCCTGTGCTGTACATAGTGTATATATTTCCTTGTTTTTGTTTATTTTGTTTTTCTTAAATAAAATTCCCGTGTCTCGCCCATCAAACCGTTCAGTGACTGGTCTGGTCACGGGTACGGGGGTAAGAGACAGCGTTCTGTTCTGTGTATGTAAACGCGATAAATTAGAAACACAACACGCTACAGTAATAAATTTGAGTATGTCATCTTTATCTGCAACTGCAGCTGTGTGTCAAATTTTTAATCAAATCGGACACAGGACACTGGCATTGTTCCAAAACACATATTCGACTCTCTTAGGATTTTTTAAAGTTGTAACGAGAGTTTTTGGACACCTTGTATGTTTATCCAAGGCTCTGACGAATCTAAAAACAAAACTGTACAGATAGGTGAATAAAGATTTATTTAAATTTAAATAATCTTTCAAAGCATAAAAATAAATAAAATGTCTACTAAGAAAGTTACATATAATGAATCAAAGACCTTACCAAGCCTTCTAGTAAGTGCGCATCATCCTTAACACAAAGTCCGGTCATTCCCGGACCGGAGCACTGGCATTTTCTGCAGGGTTTTGTGTGGTTCCTCGCAACTTTCGAAGGTCGATAATATCCGTCCTCGCATTGCTCACAGTTGATGCCGGAAGTGTGATGCTGCAACATTTATGAAATTGTTATTATCGATACTTACACATTTTTTGAAATCGAAACATATGGATTAGACTAAAAAGCATGGTACTAATACGCCGCCAAGTTCGCGACACCTTTCACCAACAATATAATTGTGTGCAGCTGTTTCTGAATTGCCAAACTTGGTGAGTTATCGCTTGAAAAAATTTAAGTTTGGCGGCAGTATCGTGTCCCTAAGTCTCACCAACTTATCTATATAAATAAAAATGAAAATTCAAAAGTATTTTGCAAACTATAGAAATCCAAAATACAGAACAGACTTTTTCAGGTGCTTCTCTCAAATACTATGAAGCAAAAGGAAGGTTTTAGGAAAACTTTCTTAACAATAAATTAGACAATTAATGAAAGAACATAAAATCAGTGGCGAATCCAGGGGGGTCTATCGGGCTGCAGTCTCCTTAAAGCTAAACCAAAATTCTTGTATTTTTTCAAATCACTACAGCAGTTTATTCTTAATCTCCATTTTAAGAAAAACCGTGGAAACATTGCTTCCTGGCTTGACATGTTCCAAAATTTTCCCGCTTTTGTAGTTATTCTAATAGTACTTATAGCGTTAACGCGGTCGAAAACATTTTTTGACTAGTTATTTCAATGTGTTTTTGATAAATTACCGAAAGTATTGGAGTGTCCTTCGTGATTTTTATAGTCAGGTGAGCAAAGTTAAAGTGATTTGACTTACATACGCCATGAGGTCACGACGATATACAAAATTTTTATGACCCCAGCCGCCTCCAGACCAAAATCCTGGAATCACCATTGCATGAAAGACATTAAAATACTCAGAAAACAGGGAACTTACTTTGCAGTTGTCACACACTCCGCCTCCTTCGTACTTCCCAAGAGTGTTGATACTCAGTCTCTTGTCGGCAACCACCTGCTCGTAGTGGCACTGATCCGAATGCCCGTAACACTCGCATTCTAGAAAAGGAAGAAAATTGCAGGACACCAATTTTGTATTAAAAGAATTTAATCTGAACCCTGCTAATTGGTAGCAAATTAACCTGGCTAACTGCCCATATAAAAGGAGGACTGTCGTTCTAGAGGCATTATTTCTATGTGATAGAACTGAATCATGGGCGGATTTAAAAATAAGTCTAATATTTTACCAAAATAAATAATACTAGGGAGCTCTGCCCCCTGCTCGCTAAAGCTCGCCAACCCCCATGAGGATTGCGTTGCAATCCTCCCAGGTTTGATACGCAAACCATGCCCGCTTCGCTCGCTACAGTGAAGACACTTCGTGTCCTAGCACAATTATTTTAAAATCTTTATACTATATATATACAGTCGAACCGCGATATAGCGAACCCGGGATATAATGAACCCTCAGTTACAGCGAACCTTTTACATGGTCCTAACTGAAGCCCTATGTTAATAATGTATTTCCATACGTTTACAACGAACAGCAAACGCTAGAGACTCAGTTATAGCGAACTAAAAATTTCTAAAACTTCAAACTTTTACTTGCCCAAAGGGTCATTCTTTACTAATTGTGCTCATGTCAACCCAACTTCTACAAGAGTTACCCCTTTTGCGTGAAATACTCTGGTCCAGAGACCACATCCCTAGTCTATTGTACCTTTGTTAGAGTCGCTGCTAACCCCATAAGTGGTACAAAGGAACAATAGGCAAGGAACTTTACAGTTTCTATTTCCCCTCCTCCCCCCCCGGTGGGCATGTCTAGTGCCAACCAGGGAAGGGGGAGGACTTCCTGGTCAGCAGGGGAAGTGACTGAGGAAGATATCGTGGCATTAGTAAATGAAAAACATCTCTATTGTAGATTCGTCTTCAGATATGGAGGAAGAACAAGACGAACCAGGGCCTTCAATTGCAGATGCAGAAGCAGCTACAAACGTTTTGAACAATTTTTTTGCCACAGAAAACATCTACGAACATGTTATGGACCTGTTTAAAACAGTGGATAAACAAATTGACGAGTTGTATATAAAATCGAAAACTTTTCAACCAAAAATAACATCTTTTTCCAATGTAGTGGATTCGCAAATAAGTAAAAAAACATAAATGTTTAGTTTGTTTATTATTAATATATTATTTAATACTTTATTTGTCACTAATTACTAATGAAAATATTATGTTATTAAAAAGTTTATTATAGAAGTAGTATCTTAGCATGTTGGGATTTTTTTTTTTTTTTTTTTTTGCAAATACGGATACAGCGAACCTCGGTTAAAACGAACTTCTGAGTCGGTCCGTTGAGGGTTCGTTATAATGGGATTTCACTGTATATGAATTAGCTTTATTTTGCTTCTGATGCTTTAACTTAAATCAGCACAGTATAAAAATTTTTAGCCTCAGAAAAGATATTTTTCTTCAAATAAAACTTTCAAAGAAAATAAACAAATAAATAAGAGTTGCAAATTAAAACAAATATAATTTTTCTAAAAATTAATTCTAAAAATAAATTATATTTAACATAATCAATAAAGAGATTGTGGTGTGACATCTTATCACTATGAACATAAAAAAGACAATATTATTAATAAACAAAAATCTTAAGCTGTTTCCTTTTATTGCCTTTACCTTAATCAAGAAGGAATAAAAGGCCCTGAACATTATTTGCAGGTACGATGCGTTCGAATAAAACATTATTTGTAGACACTGTGTGATAGAATAGAATGTTATTGGCAGGTGCTGCACGGACAGATGAAACGTTAATTGCAGGTACAGTAGTAATGGATAAAATGTTATATTTACAGATCATTCTGTTAAGCCAATGGCGCCATCTGCTTATAAATTTAAGAAGAAATTGTTAAAAAATTTATATTTGTAATAAGGAATTCTATATTAAATTCAATACTAAAATGTAGAACATAATTTTAAAGATTACTGAATTTTAGATTGAGGGGAAGGTTTGATAAAATTTATTTGCAAGTTTTTGATTCAAACTTTTTTTTTTAGATAAACCCAAGTCGCTGACTTAAACTATCTTGACTTTGACCTGAACGTTCTCTGGCTCACTTAAGCCATCTCCTTCATTTCTAAATAATCTCTTTTTAATAATTTCATCCAAAGTTTCATTATATTGTAAGAAATATTGTGAACTCTGCGTCTCATTTTTTGCGAGAAAAAGTTATTTTACACCACAACGAATATAGTAACAGACTATTCCTATGAAGTTATGCTTAACATGGCGGACATGGACATGATCGAATACATAAGAACACGGAAAATCAAAACGCATAAATACAGTAGAGTCTCGATAATTCGAGGTGGACGGAACCGGGGCTACCTCGAACTGTCGAAAACTCGAAATATCGAAATCATAATATTTAATAAATAAATAAATGGAAATAAAAGCAATTTTGAAATTTCAGTGTAGTATATTTAAATGAAAAATGTACTGTCATATTATAACATAACTGCTGATAGCAACAGGTTAATTACATCTTAAAATAATTGTCCATTGCTTTTTGTTTAAATACATTTCTCCTATATATCGATCTTATATATATCCCGTTTTCTTTGGCAGGCATTTCTGCAGGTGGCTTCGGGGTGCGCAGTCGACATATGACCAGTCGAACAACAATAAAAACCATATGTAGTAATTCTTTCACGTGTTGGTCATTATTTTGGAGCTAAACTGATTTTTATTCACTAACTCGGATTTATGAAAAATTCGAATAATCGAGACTCTACTGTACCTAAAAAGTCTTAAAAAGGCAAAATAAAACACATCATGTATTTAAAAGATGCAAACATTTCGATTTAAATGCACCAAAAGACATATTAAAAATGTCAAGTTCATCAGAGAACTTGTTAAAAATTTTATAAAAAAAATTATAAAATTAATCATTTATTATAAAAGTAAATAATAAAAATAATAACTTTATTTCATATCTTGAGAACTAACTATACATATCTTATACGATTTACGCTCATACCAAGATACTCCATCACAGGTCGATTATATCGACATAATTTTTACGATTTAGTGATTCAAACTATTAATTAGTAATGTATGTAATTTGGTTAAAATGGTATTTAATGAAGCGAAATTGAACGTTTGGATTTAGAACGTATGTTTCGGAAGTTTTTCGGGATATGGACATTGGAAAATCGTCTGTGGGAATTTTGGCTTGTCGTAACGATTCTTGCGAATCCGCAATTTTACTTTAAAATTAAATTTTAATTTAGCAATCCATTTTTTTTCACTGATATGCTTTGTATAACTCCCACTTTCCAAAACATTCACAGCTTTTATCTCTCTCATCCATGTAATAGTTCAAAGAGAGTAAAAAAAGGGGACGTCCACAAATGATGTCACGCTTGGAGGGGGGGGGAGGGAGTTCTTGAAATTGTGACAGTTTGTGACAAAGGGAGGGGAAGGGGTAACAAGAAGTGTGACATCACATATTTTGGTTAAAATAAAACCATTTAAAATCAGCAGATAAAATATTAAAGTTATTTTGAAATTACCAGAATTTGAGGGTATTTTTTTAATCGGGGCTAATACAACTTTCATGCGATTTTTTTCACTTTTATTTCTTTCTTTTCGAAAAAGGCATTCAGAGTAGGTTCTGAGAATATGGCAGCAACCGAAATTTTTCACCCTTAGAAGAAAACCTCCCCCAGCTCACAAACGTCATTAAAACACATAGTTAAATATTAAAAATAAAATTTGAAATATGATCTATAACGTAGTGCTTTCTTTCTGAACTGCAAGTATACATTTATGTAATATAGCGTCACATGTGACAAGGGGAAGGGAGGGGGTATGGTGAAGTGTGACACTTTATGACAAAGGGGGGGGGACGTGGTCAAAAATATTGAAAAAACGTGTGACATCATTTATGGACAGCCCCTAGTAGGAAATTGAGAAAATAGGCATTTGTAACTTTCACAGATAGTGACTCACTTTCGCATACCGCAGCGTTGTCGCTCGTGCCCTGGTTGAAGGGTTTCTGATTGTATAGAGGGCAGCACTTGTCGCAGTTCTCTCCGCACGTGTTGTGTTTACATCTGCACAGCAGCCTCTGGAAAGCAAAGGAAAACATGCCGCGAATGAGCTTGGAACATATTTTCACTCATCGGTTAGACACTAGGATGTTCTAACATACTATTTAGTAATAAATTAATTTTAAAATACTGTTTCCGGTCAGACTTAAGGACATGGTGCGGTGTCTCGCCAAACTGGTAAATCGCGCCAACCATCCAGAAAGTCGCCAAATATCCGCCATCTTGGATGGTTTCAAGGTGGCGGCGATTCTAATGACAGCTATGGCAAAAAATGTAAATAGCACATAAAATTGGAAATAGTACATAAAATTGTATGAAATTTAGCATGAATTTTCTCAAATTCTGGCATAAATTAGAAATTCTGGCAAAGTTTTAGGGTTGCCAACAAAATGAAGAAGGTTACCACATTTGGCGAGAAATCAATTTGGCGAGGGGAAAAAATTCAACTTGGCGGACCGCACCGTGTTCTTAAGTCGAGCCCTGTTGGTATCCCACTGAAGGGTTTTTTTTTTGTTTGTTTGCTTTTTGTAAAGGTTAGTTGGAATCCTAAGTCCGTTAACCCTAACCCTGTTACTTCGATGTACCTTTTCTCAAACTCTGTTATAAATTCATGTTTGAAATTTTTCATACAAGTAAAGTACATCTTTTTCATTATATTAAAATGATTTTTGAAAAAAAAATTCCAAAAATTTATTTTTTACAAATTTTTTTTTTGTGTTAAAACAAAAAATGTGGAAATAGCCATTTCGGTGTACATTTTCTCAAAATCTGTTATAGATACATGTTTGAAATTTTTTTTATAGAAGTAAAGTACACCTTTCTCATTATACTCAAATGAGCTTTTGGTTCATTTTTAATTTTTTATAAATTTACAAAATATTTGATTGGACACAGTGAGAAATTTCACCCTATTTTGACACAAAAAAATTGTAAAAAATAAAATTTTGAATTTTTTTTAAAAGCTCATTTCAGTAGACTGAGACAGGTGTACTCTACATGTATAAAAAGTTTCAAACATACATCTATAACAGAGTTTGATAAAAGGTACATCGAAGTGTCCAATTTCACACATTTTTTGTTTTGACACAAAAAAATTGTTAAAAATATAGTTTTGAATTTTTTTAAAAACTCATTTCAGTATAATGAGAAAGCTGTACTTTACTCGTATAAAATATTTCAAACATGAATCCATAACATATTTTAAAAAAGGTACATCGAAGTAACAGGGTTAGGGTTAACGGACTTAGGGTTCCAACTCCCCTTAAATGTAATATGAACATAAAACATAATATAGTAAATCACCGTTTATACGTCTTTCAAGGGACTGACGTGTAAATGAAAAGACGTAGAATCGAAATTCAACGAAACAACTTTGTTTATTACAAACTGAATGTTACTATTGCAAATTCATTTAAGAGTAATATTTTTAACTTTTTAAGATAGTACTACTACATAGTAAGGAAATTAATAAGTAAATCAAAAGCAACAATTTTAAATAAATTAATTTGTAAAAGTTAACATAAATCGTCCTCATTTAAATCGTTCTTATTTAAAACAAATAGCAGATTATTTTTTTGATTTCTTAGATGTCAAAATGATATTTGAAAAAGTTGATCAATTGTATATTAAAGATCAAACAACTGACATTGTATTTTCTTCATTGTAAATTTTAATGTTTTTTTCAAGATATTTGTTGCTCTTACATTGTAGTTTGTTTTTTTTTTGTCTAACATTTACCATAGTTTGTGTCAGTAGATAAAGTCTACTTCAAAATTTTTTTGTACTTTAAAGAATGATTTTCAGGAAAATATGTGATAATGTTTGAGTTTTTAATTTTGACTATAGATAAGATAACCTTATTTCATTTTAAAGTTTTGGAATATTGCAATTTGTAATTGGAATTTGTATATTGCTAAATTTCATATTATTACTTAATATATAAGAGTTTGGGTGGGCACGCGAGAAAAAGGGGAAGGAAAGGGGGAAGGGAAGATTATATTGTATTCGCCACATACGGTTACTAAAGTTAATATAACTTTTATTTTTATTACTCAATCAGTCTTATATTAAAACTAAAACAACTGAACATGTTCAGTAGGAAATGAAATTAAGGTTAACCTGGAGTTTAGGGTGCGTACTCGCTTCGTTTCCCTTAAGCTCGCCAATTGTTTGTCGCCAAGAGAGAGAGTGCTAGAACATTTGTTCTGGATGCGAGTTGGAGATTTTTTCGGCGTCGTTTGCGCATGCGCCGACAGTGATTTGTTTACCGGTCTATGGCGCATGCCCTTTATTTCGCCTCGTTTCCATTGGTCCACTGGCGGCTCTCTTCGATTTAATTAGTCGGCGTACGAATTTGAATAATACTTCGTTTGGAATTCTTGATCATTTACCAAACGATTTTTTTCAATAACCGTTTGCTTCTCTACTGAAGATTTTCGTTCATCGAATCTGCTGATTCTCTTTCTCTGTGTTGCTGATTATGGTTTCAAATATCGAACAAGGAATGTTTTTTCTGGAAACAATGGTTCCCTTGCTATGTTTCGTCGTCTTCAGACGTCGTGTTTTTCCTGTGTTCGTGCTTTCCCTGCGTGTTTCGTTTCTCAATGAAAAAGCGAAGCTACGAGGGGCCCGCTTTGCTGAAAGCGAAGCTGCTGATGTTTTTTTAAGTTAAAAAAATTTGCCCTGTGCACACTTTCAATGCCGAATCTCTCGTTTTGTGATGCCGTAGTTATCGAATGCGCAGGAGACCTATAAAAAACTCACTGCGCATCCTAAACAGTGTTTGGCGACGGCAAATAAAATTGCGCCAAAGAAAATTGGCGAGAAAATAGTACGCAGCCGAAACTCCAGGTTTACCGAAATTAAAATAGGTAAGAAAAAAAGTCACGAAAGTCACTGACCCCTGTGCTCCCATCCGTCGTGCAGGTGTCCGCGTGTCCGGAGCATGCGCATCGGCCTCCGACGGAGATGTCTTTGATGGAATAGAAATACTGAAACAGAAAATGTTTTATACAATTGGTATACACTTAGTTCTAAGAAACACATTCATAAAATTAATGTAAAGTTGAACTTCGTTGCTGAAAGAACAAATTAAAATTATGATTTATCCAAAACTTGGAACTAAAAATAAAAAACTGGGTCTGATATTAAATACATACAATTTTTCTATTTGCAAACATTGAATAGTAAGAAACACATTCCTAAAATTAATGTA
>BGPR01005449.1:0-15247 GCA_013235015.1 Araneus ventricosus | reverse complement strand
GTCCAAAACTTGGAATTAAAAATAAAAAACTGGGTCTGAAATTAAGTGCATACAATTTTGCAATTTGTAAACATTGAATAGTAAGGAATTCATTCATAAGATTAATGTAAAATGGAACTTGGTTCATTCGGGACAGAAAATAATTTAAAATATCCAAAATTTCATATTTAGAAAAACTGGGACTAAGAATGAGCACGAGACAGCAGCAATTTCATACTCAAATAGAAGTAATTTTTTATTTTTGACATTTAATAATTTTAACAAATCATCCATCTCTATCTCTACTAATAATAACAGAGAAAACCAGTGTGGGTCTGTTGGCGGTCTACAGAACAGACCGTTGAACTTAGAGATACCAAATTCGGTACAGGTATACTTTGGAGGATGGGAATGTGCACCTCGGAACCATTTTTTTTTTCAAATTTTTATTCAAATTTTAATTATTTAAAAATTAAGCAAATTTTGAACGTTTTCGGCCATATTTTCGTGAATAACTTCCGAAATAACTATTGCATGAAACGGATTTTTATACCACTTTAAAGTGCATACAATTATCTTTCCATTGATATTAGTATGAGTACTGTGCGATAATTACTTTAAATTTTACAAGGTTTTAAATTGCCATTAACTGCGGTCAGGGTCGCTCAAGAAGACCGTTTCTCTTTTTGACAAAAGGTAGGGAGGAAGGGTGGGGGGACGAGGGAAGATGCCGCTACGCGGTCATTTGTCAACACTGAAAGGGCAGCCATTGTTGGTCATTTGCGGTTAGAAGGAAAGGATTTAAAAAGCTCATCTCGCAATCAATAGGAAAATAGATGTTGAAGCAACAGGAATGATAAGCTGATATTTTAAATTCATTACAATCCATTAATTTCCGTCCAAATTTTTTTGTACACTTCTTGCGTAATGCAGAAAAAATTATCCGAATACAATTACTTTCTGAATGTATTACAACAAAATGTCTGACTGAAATGTTGACATAAAATGCAGATGAATACTTTTTACAAGTCATCAGCAATGTAGTTTGCAATACGATTAAGACAGCTGCGTTTTTTTTTTTTTTTTACCCACACATCAATATCCCCCGTGCGCCCCCCGGTTGCTACGCCACTGGTTCCAAATTTATTCCAATTTTTAAAAAATCAGTTCTTTCGACGAATTTTCTGAGCGATATGCACCGTAAAATTCACACCAAAATATCGCGATACATGGTTCTACCACATGGTTCATATACTACATATACTTTCAATTGAATGAATAGTTTTATTGTATTACAACAGCGGTTGCCAACATTTTTTTTCATTCGCGTATCCCTTGAGTAGTCTTTTTATTTTTAGTACCCCCAACTATTATATCCCCCCAAACATCATTCATCACAAAATCTAAAAAAAGCATCAGATCTAAAGTTAGTTTAAGAGCTTATATATATATATTTTAAACTACACATTTTAATCCATTTTTCCTTTCTCGTATACGAAGTATACAAAGAGAAAGTATTGCAATCGTCAAAAAATTCGAACTCGAGATTTTGACGAGTCTCCACGTCTTAGACCTCCCCGAGTCCGAAAAACACAATTTTGGAATTATGTCTGTCTGTCTGGGAACACGATAACTCGAAAACCATTAGAGCTACGGGGATGAAATTTGGAATGTGATCTTGACACATCAATTGTAGGTTTCTATCAAATTTTGGACAAAATCCTTTCACGGGAAATCTGTTTGTCAGTATGTCCGCGGTCATGTGAACACTATAACTCAAAAACTTGAATAGCTAGATGAATGAAATTTGGTACACAGTTTTATCGTCATGAATGTAGATCCGTATCAAATTTTGGACCAAATCCGTAAAGGGGTTGAGTGCCTGTCGGACTGTATAATCGCATATTTGTAAAAATTATATCTCCTAAACCCTTTGGCTTAGATAAATAAAAATTGGTATGACGTTTGCTAATATTAATTATAGAACTGTGGCCAAATTTCGTTTGAATCTGTAAAGAAAAGGGCGTTCAAATTGCATAATTAATTTTTCTAATCCTATTCTCCATACGCATGCGTACTGGTAGCAATCTCTGTGCACGCGGAAGGATTACGTCACTTTGTCCTTGAGCCGGCAAGAGTGGAAGCGGTGTGTGTTTTAACCGGCACGCATCTCTTTGAATCTGATTTTTCACCTAAATATCTTAAAATCACTATAATCTTCAATGGAAAACCTTCTGATAGTCATTGGATTCTGGGTTACAGTAGGTTCGAATTTTTTTATCCATGCAGGGGGAGAGAGGAAACAGCACCTTTTTGGGGATGTATACGAGAAAGTTTAGGAGAGACCACTCCCGCTGGTTAAAGTTAGCCATCATAAATAAACTGACGATATATTGATGAGAAATACTATTAGTTCATACTATTATTTAAAATACTATTAGTTCAACGCCAAAACAAATGAAAACAGCATTAAAATAGTTTCGCATTAAATTAAGGTGAGAGCCAACAATGCCTCAATCACTAGAAATTAATCTGCTTCACCCTTTTTCTTATTTCGCGAATAGGCTTTTGGGCTCGTCTAGTGTTCATTTTCACTTCTCAAACGCACATGAGTAAACGAAATTCTAGAATATTCTTATATATTGTGCTTCCGGCCATTACCAAGATCACTTTCGCGAACCCCCAAATGGTCCCACACGTACCCCCACGGGTACCACAGGTTGAGAACCTCTACATTACAACAATGTCATGCAGACAGTTTTCTGTTATAATTTACGGCAATTAAAATGACTTTAACGATTACAAAATTTCTTTTCTGTGACTCAGAATTAGAGTTGGGTGATACTGTATCAATTTGATACTTTGTATCAGGTACGCAAAAGTATCAGATCCTACACGAAAATGATGCAGATCAAAGGTATCAGGTACTTGGTATCAGTTCTCGGATTCGACTGGTAACGTTGGGTAATCGCCTCTGTAGTGTTCATTTTCGCTCGGCTGATACGAAGTATCAACATGATACAAAGTATCAATATGATACACAGATTGATACACTGGACCAGTTCATGGTTGGAATGGCTTCGCGTTTTCGGTAGAGGTATTAATGAAGTGCAGGTGGCCTTGGTTTTGAAGTCATAGACAGGTGGGGGAAGTAGAAAAACGGATTTGTTATTCGTTAAGTGCATTGGAATGCGTGGGCGAGGATTCCCGAGCTGGGATTGGTATGTGTTGGTTTGATTTGTCGTGCATTAGTTTTGTGGGAAAGATTCGATAGGATTTCATCATGGTATAAGACCGTAGGAAAATATCGATCGAGAATGATCACCAAAGTAGGTAGGTAAATATTTTATTACTACCCGATTGCCGAGTACCCAGTACCCGTCGGTAAGGAATCGTTACCGGTTGTATCAGATACAAAAGTATCAAGTAAAAGTATCAGGTACAAACGAGTATCATTATCAACCTGCACCTGATACAGCAATACCGGGTATCAACCCAACTCTACTCAGAATTGAAGAATTCCATTCCCCCGTAATAAATCATTTTTTTCCCTCTTGTAATTAAAAAAAATCGACAGGAGGCTGTCTCTGCGAAATGGCCGCTGGGATTGAGGGGCGTAGACTTACTTACCTTACTCAACTGTGACTAAAGTTGTTCTATGTGACTATTAGTCTAGTGTGACTATGTGGCTCTATTTGTGTAAAATTCTTCGTGATTTTCACCAACTTTGCAACTCGATTGTGACTAAACCGTAATTCCAAATTCTAAAATTATTTTTGCAATCTTCAATGCCTACCTTTCTCTGTTAAATGAAACTAAATCCAACTCTCTATGTTATTTGGTTGCGGAGCTATAAGCGTTTAACTTTAGCACAACGCAATTCGACGATTCTTGAGAAATATTTCGCGTGAGCCTCAGATCGATGACTGAATTGCCTTAGTCTGCGTGCGCGCGCATCGGTCGCTGTGACGTCATTAAAATTTTTCGTGATCTTCACCAACTTTGCAGCTCGACTGTGACTAAACTGTAATTGTAAATTCTAAAATTGTTTTTGAAATCTTCAATGTCCACCTTTCTCTGTCCTATGAAACTAAATCCAACTCTCTATAATATTTGGTTTCGGAGCTATAAGTGTTTAAAAATACCACAAAAAGCGTCATAATAAGCGTTAGACCACTATGGAGAGACGTAAGTCTACGTCAAAAAGAATACAGTTCAAATCTGCTATAAAAGTGCTGAACAAAACGTTTTGTGGAGAAACTCTTGGTGATATTTTAAATAGTCAAATTATGCAACAGAAATACAAAAGTTTTCAAGTTGTATAACCATACATTACTTTCAGATATGCCTGAGAAATTTGTAGTGTTACAAGGTTGTAAAGTTGTTTCCCAGACATGCTAATCATATGGCAGAAAAGAAAGCTTTACAGAGGTTTTACTCAAAGCCAAGCGAATGAACCCTAACCTTGGCGACAAAACGAAGCTTCCAGAAAATGCTGGAATTGTGATCATATCTCTACTAGGAACGGAACCTTCCAGAGACCTCTATGTGACGCCATATCTTGTGGGGAAAAAGTATAAATACCAAGCTACGTTAAACGATGAGTCAGTCGTCCATGGAGCTTTGACCAAAGTGCAAGCTGGTGAGCTAATAGACATTGTGCGCTATTGAAAATGATGTTACATAGCGATTTGTGTCGGTAATTTATACAAGTGCTGTTTAGTTTTATTACCTGTGCTTAGTGTTTTGCTGAAATCTTTGTGAAATAAAGCTTTATTTTTTTATATTGCTTGTTGAACTTGAATGGTGAATATAATCCAACAAGCAAGATCAAAACCAGCGGGAGTAGACTTCCCAAAACTTTCTCGTATACTTTCTAAGTGGAGATTCGTCAACATCTCGAGTTCGAATTTTTGTTACGATTACAATACTTTCTCTTTGTATACTTCGCATACGAGAAAGCGAAATAAACAAACAAACCTGAAATCAAATATCTGTTGCCACGTTTCAAAAAATATTACTTTGAAGCAGGTGTGATAAAATAGGAAATGCAATGAATACTAAAGCGAAAATTCTACTTTGGAATTGAATTCCCAAAAAAACAATTTATACTACCACAACCATAACAATTGCAAAAGCGCGTGAATAAAAGATTTGCTGAAATAATGAGATCGGTTTGAATTTTATTTACAACAATAAAAAAAATGTTACAATTTATGTTTTAAAACATTATTTATTGTTGTAAATAAAATTTACAACAATAACAGATTGCTACCAGTACGCATGCGCATGAGAATCGCAATAAAAGGAATTGAATATGCAATTTGAACGCCTCTTTTTGTCGGAGTTGGCCAAAAATTTTATACGGACCTACATTCATGACGATAAAACTGTGTACCAAATTTTATCCATCTAGCTATTCAAATTTATGAGTTATAGCGTTCGCATGACCGCGGACATACAGACAGACAGACTTCCCGTTGACGGATTTTGTCCAAAATTTGATAGAAACCTACAAATTATGTTTAAAGACCACATACCAAATTTCATTCCCGTAGCTCTAATAGTTTTCGAGTTATCGTGTTCACAGACAGACAGGCATGAATCCAAAATTGTGTTCTTCAGACTCAGGGAGATCTAAAACGTCAAAATCTCGAGTTCGAATTTTTTGACGATTACAATACTTTCTCTTTGTATACGAGAAAGTAAAAATAAAGAACCATTTGTGGGGATACGGACCATTTTTGTAACAACGTATAAGAATATTTTCTACGACAGTTTTGTGTGCTAAAAAGCATTCCTTCTCATACACATAAACACTTGCGATGTTTATGTTTATGGTAATGAACACTGCTTACATAAATGCTAACTTTTTGTTCGTAAACAAAAGCATTTGTGTAAATCATTGTTCCTAAACATAAACACCGGCTATTGCAAGTTCTAACGTTTATATTCATAAACAAAAGCACTTACGATAGTAGCAAAGTTATTTATGTTTTCAAAAACAGAAGCACTTGTGTAATTCAAAATAATATAAATCTAAATAAAAAAATCTTTAATTCTAAAAAAAATTTAACAAAAAAAGTCTTACTCTTCGAGAAACCGAAGGGTCAGCATTTTCACCTCCAATTTGTAGAGACATCAAGTCAGCATGCAGCGTTCGAATTTTTTGAAGCTTCAGTCTAACGTATCTGGCTTTGGTGAAATCCTAAAAATACATTAATTCTGTTTCACCTTCTTTTTCATCTTATAAATTCACTACGTACACATATAGATACAACATGCAAAGTCAAAAATTTTAAAAGAAAGTAGTGTAAAAAATGAGAATACAAATTATGGAACTCTATTACAAATGAAAATTTTTGAACGAATTTTTATTTCAATTAATTTCTACTTATTATTCTTTTAATTTACAATTCATTATTATAAATATTATAGAATCTTGAAATCATTTTATTATCAAATTTATTACCAGGTGGCGCCATGCGTATGGGATGAAAACTTATTTAACCCTCCTATCGTCAGGCCAGAGATATCTGCGTGAACTTTTTCCTCTCATAACGGCAAACCCGAGACCGTCTCGGGAAAGAAAAGTTCCATATAAGTGTCAGACCCGATATTTTCCTTCTACAAGTTTTTCTCTCCCCCCCCCAGGTGTCACGCGGCGACATAATGAGAGGGAGTGTCTGTGGTCAGGGGAGGATCAGTTTGACCAACTTTTCTGAGAATACTCAAAGAAGGGTCTTCTAACAAAGGATTCTGCCCCAAAGAATCCAAGTCAGAAGTCATCTGTCACTGCCGAATGATAACAGGTCTAATAGCCCCCTACGGCGCGAAAATGACCACAAAAGGGGGTTGAAATCCTTTTGTCCAAAACCTCACAACTTGGAGAATAACCTTCTCTTTCAGCGCGACAATTTCGTTAAAAGTAGCAATCTGAAAGCCTAACGGCTGGAGGGTTAAATTAATCAATTACCTAAAAATTAAGTTATGGAAACATTCAAATGGTGTATTGTCATCCGCAACATAAAAATGTACAAATTTCATAACCGCATCACGATTGAAAATCGATTTGAAAATTTCATCCATACAAACAAGTTAAAAATGCTTACAATAAAACGGGGTTACTTTGCACTCGTGGAGGTAACTTTGCAGCAGGGCAAAATTTGTGTGAAAAGTGAAACAGAGATCAAATGATTAGGGGTACTGGATTGAGATTTTTTTTCTAGCTTCTTGGGAACACTTGACTAGTGTATTTCATTCCTTAAACTTATATAACAATCAATCAGGAGGTTCCAGAAGGAAAAGACAACGAGCAATTTTTCAGCGAAAATTTTAGTGATGAAAAATCAGTCTCTGGTGAGGAAAGTATGAGATTTCTGAAGGAAAGTGCTTTTAAATGTGAAAGATAATGAGCCTATCTTTGATTTTGTTGCCTTAAATGCCAATTATATTTGCTAGTTAAGTTGTAATTCATTTTTTTCTGACCTTTGGTAACCTCGCACCGAAATGTAAGAATTCTTTTCACCGTGGAAATTTGCAATAAAAAGCAGCCCCAGCTGGTTTTTTAACTTATTTTTGTATTAAATAATAATAATAACAATGTTTGTTTAAGCTTCAGATATATCCAGGGTGTATAAAAGCAAGTTAGGGACATGTAGGTATATGGAGATCTCCCCAGCGACCTTAGAAGCTTGACTTAACGCCATTTTATAAATTTAGTGTAATCTTAAAGAGGCAAAAGCGGTTTTTTTTTTCCCATGCGAATAGTTTATTACAAAAGAAAGCTAATTCATATAACTAAACATGGAAATCTCCTGGTTTTCTATATTGAGAAGAAAAAGCCTGTTGCAACATTTGTTCAACCGTTGTTCGAGCAATATTTTTGTTTTCCTTTCTGTTAAATTTTGATATATTCTTTTTTTATATGAATGTACTGAAATTTTTTTTGCACACCTTTCCGGTTATCAACGAATACTTAACATTGGCTTTCAAGCAATTTTTATTATAAATATAATTATTATAAATGTTTTGTTACAAAACAAACTTTAAAAGTTGTAAATGGGTAATTTTATTCTAAAAAATTTTTTTGCTGTATTTCAAGATTATTTTGTATATTTCCACAAAGGTTGTCAATAAATTGGTTAGAATTGCATGTTAGTGAAATATACGGGGAAAAATATCGAGTGCAAAGTATCCCCATCTATGATGTAACTTTGCACCAAAATTTCGAAAAATCATAATTAATCATTAAATCACCATCTGATCCAAATTTTGTTGCAAAACGTTTGTCTAATAGTCCCTCAATGAGGAAAAAATTAGAAAAGCCTTTCTTTTAGAGAAATACATGTAAATAATCTCAAAATTCTGTCGGACGTCATGAAAATCGGTGCAAAGTAACCTCGTATATATATATATATATATATATATATATATATATATATATTATATAAATCGAAATATAACTTATTATATATGATCATACAGAAACAAAGTAAACACGACATATCAAGAAGCAAATTCTATACTAAAAAGTCATTATTTTAACAATGCAACCAAATTTAAAACAAATCTAAAGAATTGAAAATACTATAGATACCATGAAAAAAAATTAAGTTTAAACATTTATATGTCAACATGTAAAAAAACTCTGTTGTTATTAAAAGTATTGAAAAAGACAATCCAAGTATATGGAGTTTTCAACAATTAATATAGCAGCTTGGCTGTGGACAAGCTTTAGCCAGGTTAAATTAATTTTGCTGTACAAACCATCCCCGTTACTAAAGTTGTTGAAAAACAATCAGGGTAATTTACCCTAAAATAAAAGAATTTAGAAAGAAAAATCATATACTAACCCTAACAATAAAACATAACTATAAAGAAAGGACTAAAATTCAAGATAAAAATATGTAATACAGCAATATATTGCGATTTTATATTGCACTAAAAACAATAAATATATCGTTCAATAAAATACCCATACTATTCATTAAACATTAAATATTCAGTGCCTCTACTTATCCTTACCAGAATTAAACATTTTTAATATATACCGCCACTTAGTTTGACATCACAGATTGTCAAAACTAGATTTCCAACTATGAAACAGCATAATTGACCAAATAATATAATTAATTTTTGATACTGAAGAATTAGTAAGTAAGATACCCATATTAAAAATCTAAAAACCAGTTTATATATATATATATGAAGGAATGCTACCATGTCACCTATATATTTAATAATAATGAGAGAGGAAGATGCATTACAGCTAACTCTTAATATTATTTTTACCATCAGTTTTGCACTGGGCCCGTCAACACCTGGTCTCCCATTCACGAGCGATGTGTGGATCTGAAATCAATCAATAAATGAAATTAATGAAGCTGAATCACATGAGAGATTACTTTGCAATAATCACAGCATAATACAATCTATATGTAATAATCTCACTTAATTTTATTACAAATTCTAATATTAAATATTTTAAAGTCTTAATGTATTACAAAATCACTTTTCTTAAACTCCAGTTTCGTTCTATTTCCCGCGCTGGAGGTATATTAAATCTCTCGTATTGGCATATTTATTACTAAAAGAATATTTTAATCGCTTTCACGTGCCCACCGAAAATCATGACGCGTCTCCTTGGCGCTAGACTTTTTCCCTAAAACGCTTACGTAATTTATTAAAAATAGCCAATATTCCCTTCACTTTGATCACGTGTTATGTTGTTATTCCCTTATCTGAGAGAATCGGGGATTTTGTGCACATACTTTAAAAAAAAACCCTCAACTAAGATGTTGGTATGCCCGCCACTCTTCAAAATAGTTTTATAATAAAGCAAATTGTTTAACAACTCGGCTGTTTTATGACTGCAACAACGAAAACATTTTATATATATAAAACTCTTATGTGGATGCAAAATCAGCCTGAATTTGTTAATCACCGTTTGGCAACAGCTCGTAAATTTGGACTGTTTACATGTTTCAATTGGGGGAAAGTCTGAGACAACGAAATTTTTTGTGAGTCAGATAGTTTGAGCAAAATGAGTTTAAGTCGTGCAGTTTTGATTATAAATCGAATTCGTCGATAACGAGAAGATAGGGCAACTGTTTAAACCCGTCAGCACACGCATGGGGTCTTTTTGAACCCACTCTTTCTCTTTTATTAAAAAATTCTAGGAATTTCTAAACACTGCCTGTATCTTCATACCTTCTCACTTTTTACTGGGATCGTTGGGGTCAAATTGACCCGTGCGTGTGTGACCCTGACGTTTCAGGTCAATTTAACGTCATGGCTATGGAAGCGTACAAACGTGCGCAGCGGAGAAGAAACGAATACAGAAAAGGAGGAATACAGGGTATAAGTCCAAGTTTCCTTTTCTTTATTAAAAATCGCATTTGTGTCTTAAATACAAGTTATTTTTACGAAAAAATGTTCCTATACTTTGACCATGTTTTATTTTTGTACAAATAGCCAATAAAATAAAGAGTAAGTGCCTAAAAATTTGGGGTCAAAATGACCCGTTCGTGTGCTGACGTTTCAGGTTAATTTAACGTTATGGCTATGGAAGCGTACGAACGTGCGTATCGGAGAAGAAACGAATACAGAAAAGGAGGAATAAAGGGTATAAGTTCAAGTTTCCTTTTCCTTATAAAAATCGCATTTGTGTCTTAAATACAAGTTATTTTTACGAAACAATGTTCTTATACTTTGACCATATTTTATTTGTGTACAAATAGCCAATAAAATAAAGAGTAAGTGTCTAACAATTTGGGGTCAAAATGCCCCCGCGAGTGTGCTAATGTTCCAAAAATGGGTGCGTGTGCTGAAGGGTTAAGAATCATTCGTAAGAGGATCCAATTGGAATGAACAAAATGGAGTTGTTTAGGGGAGTAGGAACCCCAAGTCCGTTAGCCCTAACCCTGTTACTTCGATGTACCTTTTCTCAAAAACTGTTATAAATTCATGGTTGAAATTTTTTATACAAGTAAAGTACGTATTTCTCATTATAAAGAAATGATTTTTTTTGTAAAAACATTCAAATATTTATTTTTTACAAATTTTTTCTGTCAAAACAAAAAATGTGAAATTGGCCATTTCGATGTACCTTTTCTCAAAATTTGTTATAGATACATGTTTGAAACTTTTTATACAAGTAAAGTACCCCTTTCTCATTATACTGAAATGAGCGTTTTTTTAAAAACTCAAAACTTTATTTTTTACAATTTTTTTGTGTCAAAATAGGGTAAAATTTTACTATGTCTAATTAAATATTTTGTAAATTTATAAAAAATTAAAAGTTAACCAAAATCTCCTTTCAGTATAATAAGAAAGGTGTACTTTACTTCTATAAAAAATTTCAAACACGTATCTATAACAGATTTTGAGAAAAGGTACATCGAAGTAACAGGGTTAGGGCTAACGGACTTAGGGTTCCAACTCCCCTTGCATTTTTCTACACTGAGCGAAGTTTCCTAACTATAGGAGCATAATTGTGGAACTCTGTTCAGTTTGCCTGACACGTTTCGGGGCAAAAGAAGTAAATTCAAGTGGAAAATACACGAAATGTTGTTGTGATAAAAAAAAAAATGTACTTTTAGTAATTAATGTGCTTATAATTTCCTATTACTAGCAACTGGAAGAAACGCATAAGTGATAACGATCTCAAAATAATTACAACGTGATTCTTGGGGGTTGGCGAGCGGAGTGAGCATGGGTATAGGCCCTAGTACTTTAACTAAGTATTTAATTGTAATTGGGTTGAGTAATAAGTCATGAACTGTTTTTTTTTTTATTATTTAAAAATGCACACAAAAATAAAACGCACTAACAAAACATTTATATTAGTTGAAAGACAATTTAATGCTGCGCAAGATAAAGAAAGTATTCTGATTTTTCGGTATTTTTAGATCATTGAAATGGAATGTTTAAAGCTGACAAAACTGAACAGTTTTGACACCATTTGCAATTTGCGTTTAATTTAAGGCTTAGACCTCCGAAGCTACGCGCGAGATTTGTGCTATCTACGGAGGAGCAATGGCTCATATTACTCAAAGTTGGTTTTCGCCCTTAAAAAAACTCGAAGAGCGAGTGAACCAAATCCTTCTTCAAACAGAGAATTAAAAAAATATTTAAATTAATTCGAAAAATGATCATGATATATAACTCAACTCAATATAAAAATTTTCTATTCACAATAGATGAATCTTTTGACCACCATGAATGAAAACAGTGGATCACAATAGATGAATCCTTTGACCACCATGAATGAAAACAGGGGATCACAATATCTCCCCATTTTCCAAAGAATCTACTTTTGGATAGTCTGAAGTGGATATAATCGAGTCAGTAGCGAATCCGGGGGGGCTATCGGGCTACAGCCCCCCCCCCAGAGCCAAGCCAGAATTCCTGATTTAATTTAACATCATTACAACTGTTTTTTCTTAATCTCTCTCTTTAAAAAATAATAAAAACGTTTAGACATTGCTTTCTGGCTTGAAAGGCTCGAAAATTTTGTTACTTTTTTAGTCATTCCACTTGCACTTGTAGCATTGACGCGGTCGAAGACATTTTTTGGCTAGTTATTTCATTGTAATTTTTATTAAATTATCGAAAGTATTGTATTGTTCTTTATGATTCTTATTGTCAGGTGAGTAAAGTCTGTAAAGTTAAAGAGTTTTGGTTTACTTTAGCCTTGAAGTTTGACATTCGTCACGATGATACAAAGTTTTTATGACCTCAGCCTTCCCCCCCCCCCGACCGGAATCCTAGATTCGCCACTGAATCGAGTATATATTGTACCATTGTGTATCATATTGTACCATTGTGACGTGTATACAAGGTGCCCACTTAAGTCGCTTACCTCCCTTTTAACTGTCGAATGGCTGCAGCTATCTTCATAAGAGTGGTGTCTGGGCATGGTAAAGTGACTATGCGCTACTGGATGAAGCCACTTATAGCTCCACCTGGTGGAAAACGATGGAGTTAGCGTTATTATCTCTAAAACGGTACAAGATAGAGGGAAAAGGAGAATTACAAAGTTGTAGAGAATCATCGATTTAATACAAAAAGACACCTTGTGGACGTAAATGATTAGAACAGAACGTTTAAAACACGTATTTGCTTGTTCGCATTGTTATTTCCTACACTGACACGTGACAAAACATTCTTAGAAAGAAGAACAAAACTAGTTATCACAAGATACCTTTATTTTCGATGTTCAAACTTCTCTCCGTCAGCTACAATGCACATCTGGACCCTTGCTTGAACTTCACATTGCACACGATGTAGCATAGCGGGTGTCACGTTGGCACAAGCATCCGTAATAGTTACAGTTTCGGAAGCTTTCTTTTTGTACTAAATCGATGATGTTCTACAACTTTGTAATTCACTTTTTTCCTCTATCTCGTACCGTTTTAGAGATAATAACGCTAACTCCACCGTTTTCCACCAGGTGGCGCTGTTAGTGGTCTCATCCAGTAGCGCATGGTCACTTTACCATGCCTAGACACCACTCTTATGACGGTAGCTGCAGCCATTCGGTAGTTAAAAGGGTCGTGAGGGGCTTTAGTTGGCACCCTGAATATTGTACCATTTAATTTTTAACTAGTTTTTTATTCGCAGTAATTGAATCTGTTGACCACAACGAATGAAACCAGAGGATCACAACGTTATGTTACGGAGTACGTGGATACGAAGCATCCACTGCACCTCCGCATCTAATTAAGATTTGTTCTTTTAATTAAAATAGTCATTTAATAATTCGAGTTTGGGTTTAAAAAACAGTTGATCTAATTTAGAGGAGCGATTTTTGCTGGACTTAAGCGAGTACTGTTGGATTAGATAAAAAATGTAACTATTTTACACTGCGAAACGTTAGTGAGGTGCGAAAAATTGGAAGCAGGGGGATTCCGTAACCAGATTCCGTGTTAAAGTTAAAGGCTGCAACTCTTGAGGATCACAGTACCTCCCCATCTTCGAGCGGATCCACCTTGGAGTAGTAGGAGGTGCAGATGACGTCGTCGTCCTTCCTGTAGTGGGGCTGCCCGATGGTGGGGGTGATGCCGTACACCTCCCAGCACTCGGCGTCGCTGAGAGCGTAGTACTGCCACGGCTTGTAGACGACGCCGTCCAGAGACCTCTCCAGCACCCAGTTGCCCGGGCGAGGGGAGACGCCGGCCTTCACGATCACGTACGCAATCTGATAAACCTGGGAGTTTAGAGGGGGAAATGTTAATAGAACACATAGCATTAAAATAGATATTAGTGTTCCTTAAACTAGACTATAGTTAGACCTAAGCTGGACTTAGACCTTAAATAGACTATCGATACTATCGAAGCCAAGTCGATAGTATCGGGTTTTCGGAACTATCGGCTGAAACAACCCATAGTGTCGATTTTCTCAAAACTACTGATAGTTTACGCCCGTTTAGTACTATCGATAGGCGCATTTTCAGTCGATAGTTTTAAAACTATCGACTGGAAGAACATCTATTGATAGTGTCTAAATTATCGACTGGAAGAACTCCTATTGATAGTTTCTAAACTATCGGCTGGAAGAACACCTATCAGTAGTTTCTAAACTATCGACTGCAAAAACACTTATCGACGGGAAGAACACCTATCAGTAGTTTCTAAACTAATCAGTACCATGTCTGGCGAATTATTAACCTGACCAAATTAAGACATCCCGAGCACGGCCGGGTATATCTAGGGTTACCATAATTTTTTTAGTTGGGATCCGGACACACCAGGGGGTATTGGGAGGGGGTCAAAGTTTGAAATAAAATTCTAAAACCTGCCCACCTACCCTGCCTTTCATAATACTAGAACAGAATTTGAGCAAAAGAAAAAAAGTTTAAGACATCAGAATGGAAAAAGTTGTAATTTTTATTAATGTTTGGTAATTCAAAATTATATTAATTGAAAACGGAATTAAAACAAACTGCCAAAATTTTAATTTCTAGTTTGAACTGGGGTCCGAATAAGGAGGAGATCCTTTCTCTTTAACAAATGACGTGAACAGTGTAAACGATGAATTTTCTTTCCTTCGCAGAATGACGTCAGATTATCTCAATTACAACCAAATTTTTCTCTCGCCTTCACTGGCATAAATCCGGTCATTTTGTAGATCCGGACACTGGTCCGGACATGAGCTTTAATTCCCGACACTGATCCGGGCATGAGCTTTGATACCAGACATTCATCCGGACATGAGCTTTGATTCCAGACATTGATCCGGACATGAGCTTTGATTCCAGACATT
>BGPR01005448.1:60329-93575 GCA_013235015.1 Araneus ventricosus | reverse complement strand
ACGGGGGAGAAGGCAATTGGGCGATCTGTCTTTAATCCTTTCACTTATAAGCCGGACGTAACCGACCATGTTACTTCTATACTAGTGGGGCGGAATTCGGCCTTTTGCTGTTCCGAAAGGGGGAGAAGGCAATTGGGCGAGTGGTCTTTAACCCTCTGACTTATAAGCCGGACGTAACCGACCATGTGGCTTCTATACTAGTGGGGAGGATTTCGGCCGGTTACTGTTCCGAAAGCGGGGTGGAAAGCAGTTGGGAAAGTGGTCATTAAGGGACGCCTTGGGGTAGAGATAAGAGAAGAAAGGCCTTCCATTCACATCTTCCTCCACCCGTAATTAGGCGAATAGGGGAAACGGGGTGGATGAATCTATTTCAACTATCCATTCGTAAACAAACCTTCGTATACAACTGTACTCAGATTTTGAGTTCCTTCAGTGGTCAGAGGGTTAAAGGAACCCTTAGGGGAGAGATGAGAGATGAATGGCCTGCCATTCATATCTCCCACCACCCACCCTTAGTAAGGAGAAAAGGGGGAACGGGGCAGACAAATATATTCCACAGATCAATTAGTAAGCAAACCAGCGTATACAACTGTGTTCAGATTTTGAGAACTCTTAATAGTCAAAGGGTTAGTCTGAAATAATGGGTTCTTATAAAATATTCCAAAATAATTTTTCAACCCGTTGCGCCCAGTATCCTACTTATAGGACAACTACGTTTCACTCCCCTGGCTAAACCGGATGCATTAAATTGTCTCCTTTTTGCTTTCTTTATGAAGTCAATAGATATTACCAAACTCTGAAAGAGTTTTCAGCAGGTATGTACCACCTGTTAGCCAGATTTTGAAGTCAAAATGTCGTCTTTTTGAATTTTTTTAAATTTTTGATTGCTTATTTTTGTGGTAATGGAAGAAATTAGGAAGTGATTTTTATTTTTTTGATATTTTACTGCATTTTTAAAATTTTTAATATTTATGTAAAATGTTTTTAAAAATGATTTTCAACCAATTTTTTAATATTTTTTTCTGAAAAAATAAACAAAAAAAAGCTAAAAAAATTTTCTCCGATTTCAATTTTTCTTCACGGTTAACTTACTTTTGGTGTTTTAAGCATAGTTTAATCGAAATTTATTGAAATTTATGCTTTAAATTAAATTGGGCTTTAATGAGTTAATACTTAATGTTGTATCTTCAACCCAATGTTCCACGTTTCTAAATATATTTATTTATTTAAAGAAAAGCACACTACAGAGAAAACTCCATTTACAGAGTGTTATAAACACACACCAAACACACAAAGAACAAAAGCCACCAAGAGTGAACAAAAA
Source organism: Araneus ventricosus (assembly GCA_013235015.1). Classification (NCBI taxonomy): domain Eukaryota; kingdom Metazoa; phylum Arthropoda; class Arachnida; order Araneae; family Araneidae; genus Araneus; species Araneus ventricosus. Next base: position 92,251 of record BGPR01005448.1, on the reverse strand, counting down.
AATGCACTAGAAAACAAACAGTTGAGCACAGAGAATACACAAAATCATAAAACTTTTGCAAACGTATAAATAATTAGAAACGAAAACACATAATCACAAAAGCACTAAAACGCACTACGATACTAAAGGTCTTTTTAGAAAATTAAAAAGACCATTTCCAAAAGGCGAGGGTTAAAAAGTCAAATCACGCAAGTACCGAGTCTTCTAAAAACACACCAAGAGTTTACAAGTTTAAAACGCAAATACACACTTGAGATAAATAATAAATTCAAACACGGCGCCAAAAACAGAGTACAAAAAATACAACCTACAAAAGACATTAAAAATGGTCGATTACATAAGAACACGGAAAATCAAAATGCATAAAAATATAAAATGTTGTAAAAAGGCAAAATAAAACACATCATGCATTTAAAAGATGCAAACATTTCGATTTAAAAGCACCAAGAGACATATTAAAAATGTCAAGTTCATCAGATAACTTCTTAAAAATTTTATAAAACCTATATAACGAGAACCTGTCAATATAATTAAATTTTGAATATACATTTGGAAAAGATCTTTGGTTCCTTAAAGATCTCGAAGGCACAGCGAAATCTATAGAGCTCATTATATTATTACAATCAAATGAACCATTAATAACTTTGTAAAAGAAAAGAACTCAAGAAACATCTCGTCTGGAGCATAAACTGGGCATATTAAAAATATTACGTAGGAGTGAAGAAGATGCATCCTGCAAGTAAAATCCATTTTTCTTGTAAAGTAAATATCTCAAGAAGTTGTTTTGTATTCTCTCAATAATTTCCATTTTGTTTCGGTAAATTGGTATCCCAGATAATACTGCAGTATTCCAGATTTGATCGGACATGAGCGCAATACAAGACCTTCAGGGTAAGTTCCCTGGAAAATTCTCTGGTTCTACGCTTAAGAATTCCGAGCCTGCGATAAGTCTTAGAGACCATGGTATCGATGTGTTGGGAAAAATCAAATTTGGTGTCAAAGATGATCCCAAGATCAGTGACTGTATTTGAGCGTTATAAATCAAGATTGACAATTTTATATACATGATTCAAAGATTGAGCTTTCCGAGTGTAACTAAGAACACTAAATTTTTCAATGTTCAAGTATAATCTGTTGTCTGTGCACCACTTAAAAAGACAATCAAGATCTCTTTGTAAAAGAACAGAATCTATATCAGAAGGTATTTAAATAAACAATTTCAAATCGACAGCAAAAAAAGACATTCAGAGTACTTAAAAACACAAGTGAGGTCATTAATGAATAAAAAAAAGCAGAGGTCCAAGATTAGAGCCCTGTCGGACACCGGAAGTACTTGTGAACTCATACGAAACAGCATTATTAAAATAAACATAGAGTGTTCGATTACATAAGTAAGAAAGAAGCCAATCGATCAGGTTTACATGAAAACAATACCATGTAACATTTTTAAAAGAATGCTAAAATCGATAGAGTCGAAGGCCTTAGAAAAGTCGGTGTAAATAACATCAAGTTGAGAACCAGATTCAAATGAGGAAATAATTTTATCTGTCAAGCAGAATATTTTAGTGGTTGTTGAGCGCTTTGGTATGAACCCTTGTTGAGATGTAGAAATTAGGTTTTTAATTTCGTTGTAAAGCTTTTCATGGATTATACTTTCGAAAATCTTAGAAAAAGGACTTAAAATAGCAATAGATCGATAATTTTCACAATTCTGTGCATCACTTTTTTTAAAAACAGGAATAATTCTTGTTTGCTTCCAGACATCAGGAAACATTTTTGTTCTCAACGACAGGTTAAACAAAACAAGAAGGGGATAAATCAAAAACTCTGCGCATCCTTTAATAATAAAAGAAGGTATATTATGAACACTCACAGTTAGTGAAGATTTCAATTGCCTGATAGCCAAAACCACATCATCATAGGTAACGCTTTCGATTTTAGATACAAGATATATAATGGATACAAAATATTTATGTCAAATTGGAGGAAATGGCTTCTGATAAGGTAACATTAATAAAAGCGTTTTCGCCAATAAGTTTTTTTCTTCATTAAATGATACAACCACAATGCTATATTTTCTTTTCTAAGAAAAATAATAGCATCGTTTAAAGATAAAATCGGCGGAAATATCATTTCGCTTTGTCCTTCGGTCCAAAACGAATTCCTCGCCTATCGAAGTGCGCTTAGTTGGCCAAATGCTGTGGTTCGTTTTGTAGTCGTTTCCCTTCTTTCTTCGAGTCGTCCCTGAGGCAACCCTGCTTAAGGTTTTCCTCGTGGCGGTAGGGCAGATGCCCCAGTAGATGCGAGAACCCACTTAATTATGCGGCGGCCTCTCTTCCACGTACTCGTGTCGACTTCTTGAAGGACATAGGTACAACGAGAAGTATGTCGAAGTATCAGCAACGAACATTTGGAGTACATTGTTAACCTCGTAATCTGAACCAAAGGAAAAGAAGGTACGTATCCTCATTGGTGGAGGGCAACTGAACCCCCATCCATCATTGTATACCCCCAGGAGGTGCGAGAATCCGCATACTTATGAGACGGCTTCTCTTCCACGTACTCGTGTTGACCTCCTGGACGACACAGGCACAACGACAAGTAGAACGAAGTATCAGCAACGAACATTTGGAGTACAATGGAATCCCGGTATTCTGAACCTCAGGAAACTGAACATCATTTAAACTTTCTGAAATTTTTTTATTAATAATATGTGAAAAATAACAATTGCGAATCAGAAACAAAGCCAATATTTATTTCTAACTTAAAAGAAACATTTGAATTGGTATTTAAAAATGAAAGGTATTTAAGAATGAGAAGAATTAGTGAATGATTGCTATTTAAGAATGAAAAATCAATTAAAAATTTCATCAACATAAATATTATAATTTCAAGTTAAATAAAAGTATTTAAAAACTGAAAATTTTAGTAAAAATTCTAGTGATTTTGTACAAGACACTTTCTTTTTTGCGTTTTTTTTTTTAAAAAAATTAAATCGTAGTAATTTATTTTTCCTAAATGGATTAGCATGAACAAATCCTTAGGCTGAAAAACCCCAAGGCATTAAATTTGCATTTTTATGGAAATTTAAGCCGAAATACTAAAAATGGGTTATATTCTCTATTTTTATTTTATTATGTTGTTGTGAGTCAAACAAATGAAAATAAAGTTTAAAAAATTATTTTTCTCTAGTGCATTTTAATGTTCCCAAATAAATTATCTAATGTTTGCTTTGCTTAAACTAATTATAACAGTCCTTTTTTCACTAGCTTATCGTTTGAAATTATCTGGAGGCTTTTATAATCAAACAAGCAAGATAAAATACCTGTCAAATATAAAAGCCTTTTTATAAATTGAGAAAAAGGAAAACAAGGATTAAATATATGTACTAAATTTACAAGTTTTTTCTTGGCTATTAAAGCGAGCAAAATGTAAAAATACATGAGCTCTAAAAGACTCTTAGAGGAGCTGGGATTAAATTTAACAATGTTTCTTCAGATTTTCTTAAAATATGCAACAAATAGATCAATTTTTCTCTGCGTTAATTGACTTCAATTTTCCCTTTATTATATTAATATATTAATTTTAAGATTCAGCAAATTTTTATACTTTTAAATATGCACTAAAAGTGCTCAGTGCTCTTTAAGATATGATTATTATGTCTCTCTGAGAGATATGGTATATGTCTTACTGAGGTACACCCATACTCTCTGTCTGCTATGCGTCGGCTACTCGATAGCGAGTTGGCATGATTAAAACATTTAAATCATTTTGGTAATGACGAGACATCTAATCATACTATTTTTAATATTGATAAAAGCAGACATTTATTTGCAATTTTTTAATGTACCAATAGAAGCAGACTTTAAATAATCATTTTTTTAATGATGACATAAATAGGAGCTTTTATGAATAATTCAAATTCTAAAAAAGTGCCTAAACCTTAAAAGATTGGGATGAAGAGCAGATCTCATTCTTTTTTTTTGGGGGGGGGGGGGGCTCGATGTCTAATGTTCACAGAACTAAGGGCGTTAAGAAATAACTTCAAAAGTATTTGTAATGGTATAAAGAAATTTCTAAAGATCAATCTCAAAATCAAGTTTTTTTCTATGCAAATGGTTCAGATTAGAAAGATATTTAAGAAAATTGAGAGGATGAACATATCCTGTAAAAAATAAAACACTATTATTTAATGACTCTATATAAAATGTCAGCTTAATGCATTTAATTTTATTGAAAACTGCGTTAGTAAATATTTCGCTGGATTAAAAATATAATAGTTTATTTTTTAGATTTTTTTGAAATATAACCCTCCTTCATGCCCTAGTTTTGTCAAATGACGTGAAATTTTTATATGACCCTAATAAATGTGTTGAAACTAATTATATGTGAGACCTTTTCTCAACAGAGAGCATATTTGATGTCATTTAAGTCATGCATCTTGGAAAGAGTGTAAGCGTTTTCGGAAATATTTAATTGTTGAAATACATAATTATTCTGGAAACACTTCATGAATTTATCGAGTTGAATTATTTTTCTTTCTGACAAGAATTCCCGTCGAGACACATTATTAACGGACAAAAAAACTTTCTATTGCAAATTCAACCTACTAACATTTTAAACAAATATTTGCATCATAACAGAAAAGATGTAAAATAAAAACGAAATGGAAGAAAGGAAATTTCATCTTTCATGTGTTTTTGAAATCCTTTAATTGAGAAATTGCTAATTTATTTTCAGAAATTTAAAAGAGTCCTTTATTGGATCATTTACTTTGATGCTTTTAATTGCCTTTTAATATTTTTTTTACATAACGACAAATCAAAGTCGCATCACTTTCTGCTATATGAATGTTACATGATAACTTATATTTCTGAATGATGTGATGTACAAACAACGTGTTTATTGCTCCGATGCTAAAAATTAAATTAATGACTTCATTGTCGATGATATTGAGTTTTAAATAATTTATTAATTTTCTTTCCCAAATGATTCTTTCAAAACGAAAGTTGATATTATTAACAATCAATAACATAATTCAAAAAATATACAGGTAATTTGAGTTCATTGATTTAAAAAATAATTAATTTTAATGTCCATATGCCTCTTAAGCAAAAATAACAAACTGAACTATATAATAAACCAACGTAAAAAACCAATTAAGACTACGTAAAAATGTTAAATTATGCAATAGTATGAATATAATTCTTTAAATAAAATAAACTTGTAGAAGTGGAGAAGAAAAATGAAAAAATCGACGAATTATGCGTGTTTAAATATGAGAAGGTCAGAATTCGCCAAACGTTTCAACAGATTCACTTTGCACTAGAATATAAATCATTTCATAAATGCACTGAGATTTTAAATCTGAAAGTAAAAAGAACTCCATTTAAATAAAAGCAGATTTCTTTGAATTTCCAATTTAAACAAAATCCAGCAGGAATTCGAGACTATTGAACACGGTAGGAGGCCAAAGAAACGAAGCAGCATACGGGAATCTATTAAATAAAGGCAGGAGGAGCCACCTGAAGCGCATCACTCTCACTAAGAGATCGCCCGAGGCTTTTCCGTCGTATATCTCCGCGAAATCTCTGGAGAAACATACCTTAACCCCTTCGCCTTCAGTCGCAGGCATCATCTGGGCTCTGTTATTGTTAGTTTCTATTACAGCAGAGAGCCAGACCGGAGATGCTATCAGTGAAACATTCTTCTCGTTTCCTCACTTTAGTTGCTTTGTTTAATGACTCGCTCTATTCCTTCCGCTATGCGTGCCCTCTCTCCGGACATTGTGCAAAAACAACTCTAACTCGAGGATTAAGAGCATTAGAGCAGTAGCCATTAAACCACTGATAGACCTCTCTTTCTCACGTCTTCAGCCAGCAAGATTTGTTATGAAACCTGTATGTGTTCATCAAAAACCTGTATTTTTTATAGGTGGAAGTGGGGTAAAACCGGTTAGCTGAGGTTCGAAGGAGGTTGTTGGAGCTACAATATTCGACATAGAGTTTGTCTGATTTTTTAAAAATATTTATTGTTTATCGGAGAATAATATATTTTTCAGAAAAGTCAAAGTTTCATTACTTTTTAATTATTAATAACTTTTTTATAAAAAACTGCAAACTGCCCGGTTTAACCCCACTAGTGCGGTAAAACCGGGTACACATGATTACTTTTTGGAAAATGAGGAAAACTCGATTTTCAGTGGAAAGATTTCAATCATTTTTAAATCTCAACTCTAACTCGAGGATTAAGAGTATTAAAGCAGAAGACATTAAACCACTGATAGACTTCTCTGTCTAATGACTTTAGCCAGCTGGATTTATTGAAAATCCTGTAATTGTACTCGATTCATCGCTTTTATTGCTTTGTTTAATGACTCGCTCTATTCCTTCCTCTATGCGTTCCCTCTCTCCGGACATTGTGCGAAAACAACTCTAACTCGAGGATTAAGAGCATTAGAGCAGTAACCATATTAAACCACTGATAGACTTCTCTTTCTCACGTCTTCAGCCACCAAGATTTGTTATGAAACCTGTATTTGTTTATCAAAAACATGTATATTTTATAGGTGGAAGTAGGGTAAAGCCGTGTAGCTGTTGTTCGAAGGCCTGTTGAAACTACAATATTCGACATAGAGTTTGTCAGATTTTATTAAGATATTTATTGTTTATAGGAGTATAATAAATTTTTCCAGAAAAACCACACTTACATTACCTTTTTCATCATTTATTTTCTTATAAGAAAAGTAAAACTACACGGCTATACATGTTAATGGTATGGGAAATGAGGAAAACTCGATTTTCAGTGGAAAGAATGCAATAATTTTTTTTTATTTATAGACTATTTAAGAATAATAGTTACAAAATTTTCATGTAAAGAAAATGTCTTCTTCCTCCGAGCCACTGTAGCTTTTGTTGGCTCAGCTAAGACAGATTCTACATAGGATTAACACTTCTTCTTTATTTAAATTAGAAAATACATCATTAAAATATAAACAATCGACGTCTGATGTGTTTTTATCCTCTTAACAGGAGGAATCATCAATACTGACTATCTCGGTCTTACGCCACTTGGAGCACCCGGTTTTACTCCCAGTGCAGAGTTTATGAAAACGAAATAGAACCACGCATTTATTGGAGTAAATCCTTATTGTTTGATAGGGTATAAATTCTTAGTTAATGTGTAATAAGCTGTGCTAAATGTAGTTTCAGTAATGGTAATGATTGTTAAGTAAGGATACTTTAAAATCAAACGAGCATTACAGAGTTGACATCTTAAAACAAATAAGCCTTCACTGATGCCATGAATTCAACAGTTACAACACGCTACTAAGACTGTTCCTAATTCTTGACTAGTAGTGTGTACACTGGTGTCCAAAAATAATGCGCGGTTTCGAAGATGCTATAAAATTGGAGTTAATATGGATACTATGGTTTACATTCGGTTGCTGAGAATAGTGGGAAATACTATCGTCGGAACTCGCATTTTACAGTGAAGATTCGGTTAGGAGATCAATTAGGGGAGCCACAAGATATGCATGAGGATGAAATCGGAGTTTTAACTATCTAGTTGCAACGAAAGCTGATAAAGAGATGTAACTTTTATCAATGGTTATGTTTGTTGTGCATAATATTTACACGCTGTTTTATAAACACAGCAAAAATATTTTGAAAAGTTATAAATGTTTTATCAAAAATTCAAAAATTTTCAGCATGTGTTTTGCTTATAACAGGCAGAGTTTCCCACCAAATTGTACGAAACTTACAGAATAATTAACAACATGCAAAAGAAGCATAGAATTTAAATTTGAATTAAAAGCTTTCAATATACCTCGAAATATGAGCATTTGAAGTAAATAATTTTTTTACTGCGCATGTTCGTATTGTAGCGAATCGTTTTCAATAAATTAATTCAGTGCTATATATATAGGGAAACTTATAAAAAAATTCCAGGTCTATACCATTAATAGTCAGAAAGATATCGGCATTGTAACTTGATGAATTTCGGTACACTCTAAGAGAAGATAAATGGTGAGCGTTCTTGCATAAATTCTTATTTTTTAAACTTGAATCTTTGAACAGTAATATTGAATGTTATGAAAGTTGAATATCCTGAATACTCATGCGCACTTATAAATTAAACACATGGTTTTAATTGAATTTCAAAGACAACTATTCGAAGATTCAAGTTTAATGTATATATATATATATATCAATTTATACAAGAACCCTCATCATTTAGCTTCTCTTAGAGTATACCGCAATTCTCCAAGTTGCAATTCCGATATATTTCTGAATATTAATGGTATTAAATTGAAATTTTATATAAGTTGCCTCATATATCTAGCTCTGAAGTTATGGAAAAAAATATACTACGTTTCGCAGATGCTCAGTAAAAAATTATTTACTACAAATGCTCATACTTCCTATAATATTCAAATTTCTTATTTCAAATTTTAATGCAATGCTTCTTTTATATATTGTCAATTATTCTGTAAGTTTCATACAATTTGGAGAAAAGCTCTGCATGTTATAAAAAAAACATGAGGAAAAATTTGGGATTTTTTAAGAAAACCTCTATATCTTCTCGAAAATACGTGCTATTGTTACGAAAATACACGTTCTAAGCACAATGAACATATAACCATTGATGGAAGTTACATCTCGTTATCAGCTTTCTGTGAAACAGGATGGATCAAACTCCATTTTTGCTTTCATCCCTTTCTGGTGAACCCCTAATTGCCCCCTTTACGGAATCTTCACTGTAAAATGTGAGTTAAGAGGATAGTATGTCACACCATTCTCACCAACTTACCGCTAAGTATAGAATCCTAATTAACTCCAATTTTATAGCATCTTCACAATTTTGAATTATTTTTGGACTTAAGTGTAATTCAGTATCTGTCTGCTTTATAGGAGAAATAATAGCGCCAGAATCACGTTACCCGGTTTCATTTCAATCTCCCCTACTTCGATTTATTTTCTGATTAAACGCTTTTCCTAATAAATTAAATTTGAAATATAATTCAAGGATTTATTACGCAACAGGTAGATGTATGCGTACAGTTGATAATAATTGCAAAATATAGAAGGTCAGATTACTTCAAACGTTTTAACAAATTCTCTTTGCATTAAATTATAATTTATTTCGTAAATGCACAGAGAATTTCAAACATGGAAAAGGAATAACTACATTTAAATAATTTGTTATGAAACCTAAATGTGATCATCATAAACCTGAATTTTTATAATTCAATTTATTTTCAGATTATTTGCTTTCTCTAAGAAATTAAGTTTAAAATGTCATTCAAACAACGATCACGCAACGGGGAGATGAAGGCATACAGTTGTCGATAAATGTGATTGAGAATAAAGACAAATGTCTTGAATATTTATTTTGATTCTATATTTGAATTCCGCTTTTTTTATTTAGGTGGATCATTGAACACACATTAACATTGGAGATAAATTAAATAAAGTAGAATAAAAGTATTCCTTAGTGTATATTTATCTTATCAAACATAACGATATACTTAGTTAAAAATACGATATCCTAATTTATTTTAATAAGTGTTAATTTTTAATTATTATTCTTTCATAAGAGTAATCTCTCAACAGATGATTCGTTTGATGATATATATTTCTACATTCTGACAGAAAAATTTGGTTTTCTGACGTTGTTTTGGGCTAATAAAGCATCTTCTGGATGTTATTTTAGGTTTATGTATTTTAAAAACGTTTTTCCTATCAAAACAGTTTTAATGCAAAAGCAAAATAATAAGCAAAACTTACTTCAGTTAAATCCTCACCTTCATATGTAGTATATCACTTTTTCGTGAAGCATATATCGAAATAAGTAGAATAATTATGTTTAGAAAAAGATATATGAGATCTATGTTTCACGAAATAAATAATGGATAAAAAAAACTGTAAAAAGAATGAATGAATGCAAGTATAAACCTATGATTGATGAAAACGTATGAACGTATGAAAAGAGATGTGAAATTCTAAAAAAAAGTCAGATTTCAGAATAATTAAAAAATACCAAATCCGTACTTCAGTCGATTTCCTTTAAATGTTATGACAATTCCTAACAAACAAAATATTAAAAATAAATGCGATAAGGTATCTAAAATCATCACACCTGCATAAAGTTTGATGTAAACTCTATTTATTCAATTTATGTCATTTTGGCTAACTAATAACTTCATTATACTCAACGATATGTTACGAACGTTAGACAAGTTAATAAAAGATCTTCGCAATTATGGTTTACTATTTGTTTGTGTTACCGTTAAAGCGCATAATTCAGTTATTTCATAGAATAACTAGATATTCAACTAAATAATTCTTGAAATACCTAGTTATTCTGTGAAATAACAAATTCCATGCTTTAAATGTAACATGTATATTTTTCGAATTCTTTGCAAGATATTTTCATAAATAAATTCATGAAAGATTGATTCCTCCACCACTAATATAGGCACAAAACAATTTCCAAAAGGAAAAAAGCTTTTTTAATTGAATTTCAAAAATTTTCATGATACCAAAATTGTTTTTTCTCGCAATATATTTGAGATTTTTATCTAAAAGTAGAAATGGCTTTTTTATACTTAAGAAACTTTCTTTCTCACCCAGAAAATTCTATAAACTAAAATAAAAATTAAGTTTTAAAAAAACATGAAATACTGAAAGCATATTCTAAAGAAAATTTGAACATCAGAAAGTACATTTTTACTTTTAAATCTGAATGATCTGAAAAAATAATTCTGCAGGATAATGAGTATTTGCATTTATAATAAAGACACATTCATAATCAGAATCAAATAATACAAAAAAAGTAAATCCTTCCAGAAATGAATGAATTACTTTGAGAATTCATTTACTAAAAAATAATATGGCGCAATTTTTAAGATAGAGTTTATTTTCGGATCACTAGCTATTCAAGTTGTAAAAAATTCTCGCTCATCCAGTAATAAAAATTTGCGGATTCGCATTTTGAATTTCATTTTGAAGATTTTTTTAAATGAATCCTTTTTTACTTTTTTATGATTATGGAACTAGAATGAGGTACTCGACATTAAAAAAAAACTTAATTATTTTTAAGTACAAATGCATTCAAGCGCATGAAATATCTTCAGAATTCTAGTTTGTTATTTCCCGAACGAAAAAAGACGATGCTTGATACATATTTTTAACTTGCTTTCGGCGCTGTACAATAATTTCTGAGCCAAAAAAATGAATTTAAGGTGTTTACTAGTTAAATGAAAAATCCAAGCATTTTCAAATGAATGATTTAATTTAAAAATCGTGTCCATTGCCTTAGATGTCACAGTGAAGAAAATAGGATATCCTGTTGGAAATTATATGCTTTCTTAGCTATGACTATATGGAAATAATTATGGCAAAAATAAAAAATTGAGGCTCGTGACTTTACTATTTATTATTAATCCCCAGAATGCCTCAAAGTTCCTTTCAAAATTGCAAGCATAATATCTAACCTTAAGTTTCTTAACGTCAATAAAATGATATGATGTACATAGCCACGAAAGGAAAACATGACCTGGTTTAAAGACTATGTTCCACCCTTAATAAAGAAACCTAATATCCAGCAAAAGATCAGGCCTTGCATTCCTTACAAAACTGCCTTAATTATAATGCGAACGAATACCTCAGAGTGTGGTATGACCCATGATTATTAAAGCAACCTCCCTATTCCTAAGACTGAAACCTAAAACCAATTCGTTACAGTCTTAATACCTCCCTGCTGGGAAAAATTGTTGGAGGTTTTAACGACGAAAAGTTCATATATTCCTTGGATTAAGCATGACGGGATCTTATCATCATGGGTCAGTGCATTCCCTAAAAAATGCATAACATTTTTAAATAATATTTAAAACACTTTCCAAAAAATGACCTAAACAAAGTACAGATTAAAATTTTTAACAGATGAAAAGATGACCATACATTTCCGGATATCTTCTATATGAAATTTATCTGTTATTGTGGAATTCACAGAAAACTACTCGTATTTCAATAAAACAGAATACATTTATTTCACTGTAGCATGAAAAACTTTACCTGAGCCACTGGCTCTCCAAGTAATTTTTATTTTTACAAAGTAAATATGCTTAGCATTATCTAAATGAAAACAAATAACAAAACTGAAGAACCAACTAAATTTTTAAACATTTTCATTTTTAACATATCAATCACGCGCAGATAAAGATGTTGCTAACCTGAAAGTTATAAATAGCGTTAAATTGTTTACAACATCCTCCCACCTTTTGATTATAACATAAAATCAAAACATATATAATCAATTTTATGATATACACGAACAGGCCAATGTAGAAAAAAATAAGTTATCGAACATTTAAGTGTTTATAAATTGAATCTTTCAAGTACTTTGATCTTCCTACCAGATCTAGTGAATTTAGGTTCGGCCTCTACATGTTCAGAGTCACTTATAGTCACGGTTTGTGGAGAGTTTTGTGGAATAATTTTAGAAGGGAGCTCTGTTGGTGAAGAAACTAGCAATGGGTAGATTCTCTGGACAGGTCGCAACAACACGGAGTTAGCGGTCTTTACTCGAATCAGCCTTATTTCCTTGTCTTTACCAGGCAGTAGCTCAATGATTTCCCCTAAAGGCCAATGAATTTTCTTGAGGTTGTCGCTTCCCACAAGTACTATATCTCCAACAGAGATCGGTCTAGATACTTTGCATGATTTTCTTTGAACTAGCTTAACCTATTCCTACTTTACTAAATTTATTTGTCGTGAGTTCCCCTAAGTTTCTGTTTTCTTTTATGGAACGGCAGTTCTGAATAAACCTTGTGATCCATCCGACCAACTTATCATAATTTCATATTTTGAAAAACGCTGACAGGACCATTCAGTTGATGACTCTTGATTTACAGATACTAAAACGGACACAGTACTTTTCTTTCGCTCTTTCAGTATCTCGTCTTCGTCCAGTTCAAAATCATTGGAGGGTTCATTGTCTTGAAATGAACTCAACCATCTTGGCCCCTCCCAAAATCTGGTTTTCACCAAGTAACTTGCTTTACATCCTCTCGAGGGTAAATCTGCTTGAACCCCAGACACATGACGCCAAGCATAAAGCTGACTAATTTTCCGTATTTCTTGTACTCTATTATTTACGAAAACTGATCAGTTTTCTTCTTTAGTTATCCATGTAAGAAAAGTTGTAGAATCGCTCCAATAAAAACATTTGACAGTCGTCCAGCCAAGAGCATCTACTATGGATTTTGTTAATCTCGTTCCCACCAATGTAGCGAGTCGTTCTAATCTTGCACTCTTTAAAGGAGCGATTCGGGATCTAGAAGCTAAAAAGTGCACATTTTTATCATCAGCTTCCTGTGCAAGATAGAAAACTGCTTCATTTGCATCTTTACTTGCATCACAAAAAGTGTCTATGAAGAATTTCATAGTGGCATCGGGAGTAATGTTGATCAACCTAGGAACCCGAACTTCCTTTAATGCTTCTAGCTCTCTGAACCATTGGACGAATTCTTCACGAAAAGATCCAGTGATTTCTTCGTCCCATCCTAAAGATAGTTTCCAAGTTTTTTGTAGCATAAGATTGGGGCAAAGCATTACTGGTGAAACAAATCCAAACGGATCAAATACTGTGAGAGTAGCAGATAACACTCTGCGTTTGGTAATGATTTCAATATTTACTTCTTTCTACCATTTGAGATTAATTGAAATGATGTCTTCTGACATATTGCATTTCAGCCCTAATAAATCAATTGTCTTGGAGTTTACATCTGTAGGTGCTGAAGACTCCCAGTTCCGAAGTTCAAAACCACCTTTCTTCATAAACTCATTTGAGACATTAATTAAGCGTTTCAATTCCGTTTCATTGTGAACACTGATTAAAAGATTATCCACATAGAAACTAATCGAAAGGCATTTTGTTATAAAGGGGTCAGCATCACGATTCTTAGCAAGATGATACTTTAATACAGCTTCTAACAAGAAAGGACTGCTTCGAACTCCAAAGACCACTCTCGCATGACGAAACACTTTGTGTTCCTGGCAATCTTTATTTTTCCACCAGAGAAATCTTAAGAAATCTCTATCTTCTTTGCAGATGATAATTTGTAGAGAAACTTTCCTAGTATCTCCAGTAACACCAATCTTCTTTTCTCCGAATCGCAACAGAATATCAGGAATCAACTCAATTAAGTTAGGACCACTGTGCAGAGTTCCATTTAGAGATGGGTGTCCCTTCATTCGAGCAGATGCATCGAATACAGGTATAATAGTTGTTGTACTGCTTTCTTTTTGGACAGGTCTGTGCGGTAAGTATTTTCCGGAAAAGTTAATTTCATCGACTGGAACTTCTTCGTTTATACCTTCATGCAACCATTCCAAAAATATTCCTTCATAGGCGTCATACAAATTTTCATGAAGCGATATGGATTCCAATCTTCTTATAGCCAGTTCTAAGTTGTCAGGTAACGATGCGTAATTATCCAACCAAGGCAGATGAACTTCATATCGTTTATTGTCGTTGTACCTCATAGTTTGAAGAAAATGCTCTTTGGCTAAATCTTCTTGTTCCTTTTTTAAAAGTTTCTCAATAGGATCTTTAATCCCAATCTAATCTAGCTTCCATAAATCCGAAATGTCGAGCTCATTGATGAAATTGAAGTAACTAACATAGCATTACTTGAAGTAACTCTGTTCTCAGGAACCTTTCCAGACAAAGTACACCCAAGCGAAGTCTCAATGGCCACCAGTCAACATGATAAAAACCTACCCTGACAGGTTAAAAACTTTCCAAAAAGATCAGCGCCTATAAGAACTTGAACTGTTTGTGATTTTTCGCCAACATCTGTCAAACTTAATTTTATTTCTTGGAGCTTTTTCATCCATGGCCCTGCATTAACAGGCGTAACAATCAGGCAAATAGTCAATTGATCTAAAGCTTCAAAGTTACATGCGAAATTATTCTTAAGACTTCTTACATAATCTTGTAACATTTGTGTCCAAATTTCTCAGACTTAACTCTACCGAATAAAGAATGTACCAGAGTTTCTTTTCTTACAGGAATGTAGCCCATTTCTATGGCAAGACGTTTTAGAATGCACGACCTTTGGGACCCAGAATCTAGAATTATTCTTATAGAAACTTCCTTCTTATCTGAAATCATCTTTGCTTTTAAAGTTTGAAGAAACACTTTAGGACAAAGACTGATGTTGGGCATATTAATCTCATTTGCTGCTTCTTGTTCTTCGGCCTTCTTTGACTCATGTTTTCGAGATCCTACTGCTTCGCACATTAAAGGTACATGCTTTTTCCCACATACAACACATTTTAAAAATATTCGGCATTTACGAATAGAATGACCGACGTTCAAACTGGCGAAGCAAAATTTTTTCTCTTTTAGAATATTTAATCTGTGAGCTAAACTCAATTTTGAGCTCAGAAACAATCTGCACTAGAATGAGTGCCTGTGCAAAAAACGCAAGATTGTTTAGAATCTTTTGCTGAAGAGGTCAGAAAATTGGCTGATGTAGAAGTCTTGTTGCGACCGTTATGCCATTGTTTCTTTTTAAAAGTTTGAGTACTACATTTCTCATTCAAACCACATCCTGCCACAGATAAATTAATTCTTTCCTCTCCTTCAATTTCTGTTCTGAAGAAATTCATCAAATTAGTTAATCGCTGCTTAGCATCAGCTGATGAGCAAGAACTGGGACACCTGTTCCATGCTCTCAGAAACTCTTCAAGGAAACACGACTCAACCATAGGATATAATATAGACGCACATTTATCAGTCATTACACCTAAAGTTCCCAACGCTCTGAGATATGATTCCAGCTTGTCATACAGTGAAGTCATAGAAAATTTTTCATTTTTCTGAACTGATATAATTAATTTTAAAAGCTTTCTAACGTTAACTTCAACCAAAACATTTTGTTTCCCAAAGCGAGCTTTTAAACTTTCAAATGCTTTTTCGTAATTGACACCAGTTGGCGAAAAACTTTAAACTACGTCTCATGCTCGAGATCCGCTCACTATCGCTTGCACTAAGTACTGAAATTTGTTTTCCTGTGATGCATCTATGTGAATATGTTCGAATTGTCTCCAAAAAAGAAAGCCAATCTTATACATTTCCAGAAAATTGGCAAAATTCTAATTTTGGCAAGTGAAATTTCTTCTTAATGCCAATTGCTTCTTGTACAAACGCTTGTGTTTCATTTTGATCCGTTGTCACTGTTTGAAATTGCAATCTTGCTAATTCCAGTTCATGTTTTCTTTGCCCTTGAAGTCTTCTCTACTCTTCTTGGCGTTTTTTCTCCTCCTCTTCTATGATTTTTCTTTCTTCTTCTTTTTGTTTCCTATCAGCAACAGCAGTAATCAAAATTGATGCAACGAAATCCGGATGCTCCAAGTATTCCTTACTCTTCAGAATAATATCTTTCAACTTTGAAATCGCTGCTTTTGTCGGCAAAGTTTCGCCTATCTCTTTATCAACAAATAACAAATCGTCTTTAATAAAAACTTTTGCAGTTTGAAACATTTTGCTATACACAAATGTGTCCTGTCGTGGACGCCAGAAATAATGTAGAATTCACAGAAAACTACTCGTATTTCAATAAAACAGAAATACGAGTAGTTTATTTATATTTTATATATTTATTCACTATATATTTATTTCACTGTAGAATATATTTGTTTCACTGTAGTATGAAAAACTTTACCTGAGCCCCTGGCTCTCCAAGTAATTTTCATTTTTACAAAGCAAATACGCTTAGCATAACCTAAATGAATACAAACAACAAAACTGAAGAACCAACTAAATTTTTTTAACATTTGCATTTTTAACATATCAATCACGCGCAGATAAATATGTTGCTAACCTGAAATTCATAAATAGCGTTAAATTGTTTACGACAGTTATCATTAAATCAAACATTAAAAAGCTAAAATAGTTCTCGTTCTTTATAACTGAATTAAGTACATGAGTGCAAATGGAATAAATTCAAAATTATAACATAATATGAACTTTATAACTGAATTAAGTACATGAGTGCAAATGGAATAAATTCAAAATTATAACATAATATGAATTTAAAAGTTTCAGTTTCTTCGTACACATAAACACATTTGTCTTAAATTTAATAAAACATTTTACATTTTCTTTACTGAATTGTGGAAGGATCATTGAGCTAAGGAACCCTGCTTAATCTTAAGAGTGTTTCTTTTTCTTCTTGTGTTTATGGCATTTATGCTGGCGTGTCACTATATATTTAGCTTTTTCTTCGATTCACACTTTGTTGGAGTTGAATGTGATCATTCACCGTAATTAGGGAGTGACTCAGGCCCATGTAATTTATGTGACAAGCTGAAATTGTCGACAGCAACATCGGGCTCATCCTTAGTTGCTCCACTTTCATTTGAAATCATTTCTGAGGTGTCCATAGCCTCATACTTTCTCTCGATATTTTCGGTAGCAAAACTCTTGACCGTTTGGGAATTTAAACTTTTTCCTCCAGTATCTTCTACATCGCTGACCAAAAAGTGTGGCTCAGTTTCAACTTCAGGAAGAAGATCTTCCTTCTTCAGCTGCATTAAGTCATCTGTATCTTCATGCTCAATTCCCACTTCAATGAGAGATTCATCATTCTCTCTCTTCATTGAAGACCAATGACTTTCGTATGATATTTCCGTTTCGGAAGAATCTGTATTGTACTTTTTCTGTACACTGTCATTTAATCTGTTTGCACTTACAGGAATCTCTTAATCAGAAAGTAATTCAACCTCCTCATTTAGTTTATTTTCACTAAAACTGGTTTGGTTTTCTTTTTCAGGTTCAGAACCAAATTCAGCGTCTTCGATGATTTCCTGATTCATATCAGATACGGTCTTTATACTGAAGGTTTTATTTCCAGATTCCTTGACATTTGACTTTAGAGATGGTATCCAAAATTTCATTACCCTTTTAATCTGAAATGACTTCAAGAAATGTGACCTTTCAATCGCATTTACGGAAAAACGGTAAATGTCTGGTCTTTATGAAATTTTAGTCACAGATTTTATTTTGGTATCATTTACAGAGGTGACTGTACTTCAGAAAATTTGCTACGTTGAATTTTCTTACTCTCGTTTATTGTTTTTAACTGATTGACTGTTTCATTTGCCATCGCAGTCACGTCAGAATTTCTTGTTAAGAATGACAAGTAGGACGAAGTATCGTTAACAGACATTTGGAGTAGAGTGGAATCCTTACAATCTGAACCCCAGGAAACCGAACAGCTTCTTCAAATTTCTGAAAAAAGGCTTAGTAAAAAATATAGGAAAATAACAATTACGAATCATAATCAAAGCCAACGTTCATTTCTAACATAAAATAAACATTAGAATTGGTAGTTAAGAATGAAAGGTATTTAAGAATGAGAAGAATGAATGAATGATTGTTATTTAAGAATGAAAAATCAATTTAAAAATTTCATCTCTATAAATATAATAATTTCAAGTTAAAAAAAGTGTTTAAAAACTGAAACGTGTAATACAAGATTTTTTTTGTATAGGACTCTTAATTTCTTGCATTTTCATAAACAAATTTTAAATCGTATTAATTTATTTTTCCTAAATGGGCTAACATGAACAAATTCTTAGTTGTAAAAAATCCCAAGACATTAAATTTGCATTTTTATGGAAATTTAAGCCGAAATACAAAAAAATAGGTTATATACTCTATTTTTATTTTACTATGCTGTAGTGACTCAAACAAATGAAAATCATGTTTAAAAAATTATTTTCTGTAGTGCATTTTATTGTTCCTAAATAAATTATCTAATGTTTTCTTCGCTTAAACTAATTATAACAATCCTTTTTCAACTAGCTGATTGTTTGAACTTATCTGAAGGCTTTTATGATCAAACAAGCAAGACAAAATACTGCGAAATATATATGTCTTTTCATAAAGTTGAGAAAAATGAAAACAAGGATTAAATATGTGTACTAAATTTACAAGTTTTTCTTCGCTATTAAAGCGAGCAAAATATAAAAATGCATGAGCTCTAAAAGACTCCGAGAGGATCAAGGATTAAATTTAAGAATGCTTTTTTACATTTGCTTAAAATATGCAACAAAGAGCTCATTTCTTTTCCCCCGTTAATTGCTTTTAATTTTCCCTTTATGGTATTAATATATTTATTTGACCAATTAACGACTGACTTTGCTTTTTCGCAACATTAGTGAAAAGATTTTTTTCTTGTACTATAAGTGATTTTTTTAAATTAATTTTTGTATTACTTTAGACAAAGCTTCTGTGCTTCTAGGAAAAAAAATGTTTAGTTCTCATTGATACTTTTTCTTTAATAATTTTTTAAATTGATATTTTTTTCGAACTATTTTTCTTTTAATTTTAAATAAATCTCGCAGATGGCAGCAGATATTTGCATTAAATGCAATGTGTCCTAGCATAGCAATTGTTTCAACGATTTTTCATGTATGCAAAATGTAATCGGTTTTGCATGACGTTGCATTTCCGCAAACTTTTGTATCTTTTATAAAAATAAATATTTTTTCAACTGTTTCTTTTGAACGTAGGACTACGATCCTCCCATTGGGGCCTCAGGCAGGAAATTGATTCACACGCCAAAACACCACAAAACTTGGTATGGGAGATCCTCTATAACTCAGTAACTACATATGTTCAAAACATAACTAATGTCTTATTTTAAAGATAAATGGTAACAACAGAAGTTACAAAAAAATTGAAAATCCGAATTGTAGTTCAGCGACTACAGAGTCGCAAAGTTGGGCAAAAATAAGCGTGGATTGATGACGCGATCCTCTATATCTCTTTAGCTACATATGTTAAAAACATAATTAATGAATTATTTTAAAGATAAAGGGTAAGAGCAGATGTTACGAAAAACTTATTTAAACTGAAAAACTTTCGAGAAACTTCGAGGAAGTGTCACGCGAGTAAAGTAGACCTAGCCTTTCAAATTACCAGCTGTTTGGAAAGACAGCTTCGCTCATTTTTTTTCTTAGTTAGACTCTAATACGTCTAAAAAACAATTTTTGTCCATTTCCTTCAAACAGAAGGTAGTGCGTTCGTTAATTTGTTAAGATTCACCAAATTTTTTTACTCTTTAAATATGCACTAAAAGTGCTCAGTTCTCTTGTTTGAAATGTTTGACATATTGACATGTTTATTATGGCTCTCTGAAAGAAGTTTGCAGTCTGCATCCATTAGTTCTCCTAAACGCGTTAAAATTTCAATTTCTCGGATAAAATACTCATTTTCATTCTCTTTAGAACTAATTATTATAGTCACAAAGAATTCATAAAAAACGATAAATATATAATAGAATATATTGTATGTCAGCTATCATATAAAGATGGAAAGGATTGAGACCAGTGGAGAGATAAACCACATGAGAAGAAAGCATAGGTAAAATCGGTGATAGTTTCACTCTACGAGTCCAAGAATATGGGGCAACACGACGCCCTATAATATTGTGTCACTCTCGAAAGGAAAGACAGTTAAGAAATTCTAAAACACCTAAATAGCTTAACACTTTTAAAAGACATTCAAGAATTTTTAGTGGAAAAAAATCGATAAATATATGTGCTGGAAATGG
This sequence comes from Araneus ventricosus, assembly GCA_013235015.1. Taxonomy (NCBI): domain Eukaryota; kingdom Metazoa; phylum Arthropoda; class Arachnida; order Araneae; family Araneidae; genus Araneus; species Araneus ventricosus. The sequence goes on along the minus strand of BGPR01005448.1, from coordinate 71,616 downwards.
AAATTTGTATACGTATTGTAAATCGGGACTAGTAGGCCGTTTATTCTTTTAACAATTTTTGAAAAAGGGAATTCAAAATTTTTAAAACAAAGAAGAAATTGACACTATTAGTAAACCTCCAGAAATAATTCGCCATTATAAAATTTGAATATATTAACTATCGGTATTAATTTAAAACCTCAAACTGACAAAAATTCACTTGGCCCAACCTACCCTGATTGCGGGGTAAGATGAGTCACTACTAACATGAAGCGAATATCACAAAACGTTCTTCTATATTATTATATTTTATTTATTTAAGCAACGTAGTTGTGTTATTATCCACATTATGTGTATTGTATACAAATTTTGTGCACTTATATTCAATAGAAACTGAGATGCAGATTTCATGATCATAATCAAATAGTATTGTATAATTATAATCAAAATTGAGTTCGCATGTTTTTTCATAACAAGTATCTTGCAAAATAAATCTGTTACAATTGTATCCTACATATTCAGAGATGTTTCAATAACGATCCTGATAAACCCTGTGTAGCAGCGCGAACCAACGTGCCCCATGTGAAATGACCCAACTAGCTCCATATAGTCATTTTTGCTTCCTATGAGTGTAGAGATTTATTGTGAAAGATTATTGATTGTTTGCTAATCATTTCGATAAGCAAGCAAGCCCTAAAGTATTACTGAGGAATTATCTTTCTGAATATTATTTGTTAAATAGGAAATTATAATTTATAGGCAAAGAAAGAAAATGAATATTCATAAGTAAGGAAATTTACTCAGCTTAGCAAAATTTAGAAAATTCTGGCTGATTCTTTAATGAACGCTACTTCAATAACGCTGATGTGGAAGAAGGAAGGCGGGATAATACATACTTGCCTGGAATGACAGCGTTAAATACCGAAAAGTATTTAAAATATAGCGACTGGCCCAACGTACCGCTATGGCCGACTAGCGCCGGTCTACCCTAATTCTAATTCTAGGCACTTTCTTGCCGTTGAAAATGAAATTAAATACGATCGTCTAAAAATCGATGAAAAATGCAAGGTTTGTCCAACGGTTAATGCTTGAACACAGTGGACCAGTGGATGAACAACTGACCAGAGAATCGCGGGTTCGAAACTTGATTCTATCGAAGATTCAATGTTGTTCGCAGGTAATCCTCTGGTGTAGTATGGAAGTTTTGAGATTGGTATGTGCCGGCAAAGGTGTCGTCTTTGTCATCTGACCGCGGTTCAAAATCTCGATGTCCGTTCCAAAATAGCCCTCGTGTTGCTTCAAAAAGGGATGGTAATATAACTAAATTAAGAACTTCAAGCACATTATGTTTGTCATTATTGGTCGAACGTATTCATCTAGGTGTGATATCGAAGCTCAAAGATTGGGGAGCTGGACAAGGTGTCGTCATCATCATAAGCTTTCTTGGCCAAAAGTCCTCCTCTGGTGTAGTGCGGAAGTTTTGAGATTGGTATGTGCCGGCTAAGGTGTCGTCTTTGTCATCTGATCGCGGTTCAAAATATCGATGTCCGTTCCAAAGTAGCCCTCGTGTTGCTTCAAAAAGGGATGGCAATATAACTAAATTAAGATTATCAAGCGCATTATATCTGTCATTATTGGCCAAACGTCCTCAAGTAATTGTGATATCGAAGCTCAAAGATTGGGGATCTGGACAAGGTGTCGTCATCATCATCGACCATTGTTTCGAAATTGCGAGGATCGTTCCAAGCAACCCTCGTGCAGATTTAGAATGGGCATTAATCTAGCCAAATTAGATCAGAACAGAATATATATTTTCAAAATGCAATTTCTTTCATAGAAACAAGCATAATAATTAGATATAAAATAAAAAGTATTTAGTATTGTTTGAATAAATTTCTAAAGACCAATTTCGAAATCATGGTTTTTTTTTAAAAAAATGTGCAGATTAGAAATCTATATAATACTTAATAAAGTTCAGAAGATGACCTTATACTCTAAAAATTAGAAAAAAACTATTGCGTAATAACTCTTAGTGGTGATAAGGAATAAAATCACAGCTTTTAGTGATAACTGCTTTGGTAAAATTTTTCGCTTAGTTAGAAATATAATAGTTTAATTTCTGTAATTCTTAGAATATAACCCGCTACCAGGAACTACTTTTGTCATATGACGTGGATTTTTTTATACGACATTAAAAAATATGTTGAAATTAATTTCTTGTGAGAACTTTTCTCAACAGGGGATCATTTTTGATATCATCTGAGAAATGCATCGCTGAAAGTGTGTAAGCGTTTGTGGAAATATTTAATTGCTGAACTATAATATTATTCTTGAGACATTTCTCATGAAATTATCTTGTTATATTTTTGTTCTTACTAACAAAAACTCCTGTTCTGACAGATTATTAATGGACATAAAAACTTTTTAATGCAAATTGCATCCTACTATAATTTTTCATAAATATTTACATCACAGCAGAAAAGATGTAAAATAAAAATGAAATGGCAGAAAGGAACTTACAACGTTTATATGAGTTTTAAAGCCGCTCAGATGAGAATTTTCTAATTTATTTATAAACATTTACAAGCGTTATTTATATTGATGCTTTTTAATTGAGTTTTTACATAATGGCAAAGTCACATCACTTTCTGCTATATGAATGTTGCATGATAGCGTATATTTCTGAATGGTGTGATGGGTAAATAGCATGCTTATTGCTTTTATGGTGGAGATGAAATTAATCATTTCATATCTGATGATGTTGAGTTATAATAATTTATTAATTTTCTTTTCCAAGTCACTCCTTCAAAACAAAATATTATATTATTAAAAATCAATAACATATTTTTTCAAAAAAAATCTACTGGTAATTTGAGTTCATTGATCGAAAAATAATCAATTTTTAATGTCCATATTCCACTTAAGCTAAAATAAGAAACTGAACTATATAATAAATCAACGAAAAAACCAATTACGAGTATGTAAAAATGTTAAATTATGCAATACTATGGATACAATTCTTTAAATAAAATAAACTTTTACAAGTGGAGAAGAAAAATGAAAAAATCGACGAATTATGCGTGTTTAAATATGAGAAGTCAGAATTCGCCAAACGTTTCAACAGATTCACTTTGCGCTAGAATTTAAATCATTTCATAAATCCACCAAAATTTTAAATCTAAAAGTAAAAAAGAACTCCATTTAAATAAAAGCAGATTTCTTTGATTTTCCAATTTAAACAAAATCCAGCAGGAATTCGAGACTATTGAACACAGTAGGGAGCCAAAGAAACGAAGCAGCATACGAGAATCTATTAAATAAAGGCAGGAGGAGCCACCTGCAGCACATCACTTTCACTAAGAGATCGCCCGAGGGTTTTCCGTCGTATATCTCCGCAAAATCTCTGGAGAAACATACCTTAACCCCTTCGCCTTCAGTCGCAGGCATCATCTGGGCTCTGTTATTGTTAGTTTCTATTAAAGCAGAGGGCCCGGGCGGAGATGCTATCAGAGAAACCTTCTTCTCGTTTCCTCGGTTAAGTTGCTTTGTTTAATGACTCCCTCTATTCCTTCCGCTATGCGTTCCCTCTCTTCGGACATTGTGCAAAACAACTCTAACTCGAGGATTAAGTTCATTAGAGCAGTATCCATTAATACCCTGATAGACCTCTCTTTCTCACGTCTTCAGCCAGCAGGATTTGTTATGAAACCTGTATGCATTCATCAAAAACCTGTATTTTTTATAGGTGATAGTGGGGTAAAACCGGGTAGCTGAGGTTCGGAGGCCTGTTGGAGCTACAATATTGGACATAGAGTTTGTCAGATTTTATTAAAATTTTTTTTGTTTATCGGAGAACAATATATTTTTTCAGAAAATCACAGTGTCATTACTTTTTAATTATTAATAACTTTTTTATAAAAAAACTGTCAAACTACCCGGTTTAACCCCACTAGTGCGGTAAAACCGGGCACATATGTTTACTTTATGCGAAATGAGGAAAACTCGATTTTCAGTGAAAAGATTGTAATCATTTTTCGATCTCAACTCTAACTCGAGGATGAAGTGTATTAGAGCAGAAGGCATTAACTCACTGATACACCTCTCTTTCTCATGCCTTCAGCCAGCGAGATTTATTATAAAACCTGTATTTGTTCTCGATTCATCGCTTTTGTTCCTTTGTTTAATGACTCGTTCCATTCCTTCCGCGATGCGTTTACTCTCTTCGGACATTGTTGAAAAACAACTATAACTCGAGGATTAAGAGAATCAGAGCATAAGCCATTAACCCACTTTTAGACCTCTCTTTCTCACGTCTTCAGCCAAAAGGATTTGTTATGAAACCTGTATTGCGTTCATCAAAAACTTTTATTATTAATTAATTAATTGCTTTTCCTTAAAAATTAAATATGAAATATCATTCAAGAATTAATTACGCAACAGGTAGATGTATGCATGCAGTTTATGATAATTGTAAAATAGAGAAAGTCAAATTTCTCAAACGTTTTAGCAAATTGAATTTGCCATAGATTATAATTTATTTTGTTCTTCGTAATAAACAGAGATTACCTTTTAATATTTTTTTGCATAACGACGAAGTCGCATCACTTTCTGCTATATCAATGTTACATGATAACTTATATTTCTGAATAACGTGATGTATAAATAATATGTTTATTGCTCCGATAGTAAAAATTAAATTAATGACTTCATTGTCGATGATTTTGAGTTTTAAATAATAGATTAATTTTCGATTCCAAGTTATTCTTTTAGAACAGAAGTTGATGTTACTAACAATCAATAAAATGATTTAAAAAATTATACAGAAAATTTTGAGTTGATTGATATTAAAAAAATAATTTTAATTTCCATATTCATCTTCAGAAAAAATATAAAAAACTTAACTAAATAATAAACCAACGTAATAAACCAATTACAAGTTTGTAAAAATATAAAATTATGCAACAGTGTAAATATAATTCTACAAATAAAATAAACTATTAGAAGTGGAAAAGAAAAACAAAAAAACCGACGAATCATGCGTGTTTAAATATGAGAAGGTCAGAATTCGCCAAACGTTTCAACAGATTCACTTTGCGCTAGAATATAAATCATTTCATAAATGCACAGAGATTTTAAAACTAAAAATAAAGAAAAACTCCATATAAATAAAAGCAGATTTCTTTGAATTTCCAATTTAAAGAAAATCTAACAGAAATTCGAGAATATTGAGCACAGTAGGAAGCCAAAGAAACGAAGCAGCATACGCGAATCTATTAAATAAAGGCAGGAGGAACCACCTGAAGCACATCACTTTCACTAAGAGATCGCCCGAGGCTTTTCCGTCGAATATCTCCGCAAAATCTCTGGAGAAACATTGCTTAACCCCTTCGCCTTCAGTCATAGGTATCATCTGTGCTCTGTTATTGTTAGATTCTATTAAAGCAGAGGGCTCGGGAGGAGATGCTATCAGTGAAACCTTCTTCACGTTTCCTCGCTTTCGTTGCTTTGTTTAATGACTCGCTCTATTCCTTCCGCTATGCGTTCCCTCTCTCCGGACATTGTGCAAAAACAACTCTAACTCGAGGATTAAGAGCATTAGAGCAGTAGCCATTAAACCACTGATAGACCTCTCTTTCTCACGTCTTCAGCCAGCAAGATTTGTTATGAGACCTGTATGTGTTCATCAAAAACCTGTATTTTTTATAGGTGGAAGTGGGGTAAAACCGGTTTGCTGAGGTTCAAAGTTCTGTTGGAGCTACAATATTCGACATAGAGTTTGTCAGATTTTATTAAAATACTTATTGTTTATAGGAGTACAATAACTTTTTCCTGAAAAACCACACTTTCATTACCTTTCTCATCAATGATTTTGTTATAAGAAAAGTAAAACTATACGGACATACATTTTAACGGTATGGGAAATGAGGAAAACTCGATTTTCAGTGGAATGCTTGCAATCATTTTTTAAAATTTTATATCAGAATTTAAGAATATTAGTTACAAAATTCACAAGTAAAGCAGTTGCCTTATATCCTCCGTGCCACTCCAGTTTTGTACGCTCAGCTAAGACAGTTTCTACCTTGGATTAACACTTCTTCTTTATTTAAATTAGAAAATATATCATTAAAATATAAGCAATCGTCGTCTGATTTGTTTCTATCGTTTTAATTGGAGGAATCAACAATACGGACTGTCCCGGTCTTACGCCACTTGGAGTACCCGGTTTTACTACGAGTGAAGAGGTTATGAAAACGCAATAGATCCAAGTATTTATTGGAGTAAATCCTTATTGTTTGATAGGGTATAAATCCATAGCAAACGTGTAATAAGCTGTGCTAAATGTAGTTTTAGCAATGGTAATAATTTTTAAGTAAGGGCAAATTAAAATAAAGCAAACATTAGAGAGTAACGTCCTAAAACAAATGAGGCTTCACAGGTGCAGTGAATTTAATAGCTACAACACGCCACTATGACTGTTCCTATTTCTTGACTAGTAGAGTGTACACTGGTGTCCAAAGATAATGCACAGTTTTGAAGACGCTAAAAATTGGAGTTAATATGGATACTATGGTTACATTCAGTTGCTGAGAATAGTGGGAGATACTATCGTTGGAACTCACATTTTACAGTGAAGATTCGGTTACGAGACCAATTAGGGGATCTACCAGAAATGGATGAGGGCGAAATGGGAGTTTTGCCTATCTTGTTTCACAGAAAACTTATAACGAGATGCAACTTTTATCAATGGTTATGTTTGATGTGCATAATATTTGCACGCTGTTTCGTAAACACAGCAAAAATATTTTGAAAAGATATAAAGGTTTTCTTTAAAAAATCAAACATTTTCAACATGTGTTTTGCTTATAACATGCAGAGTTTCCCACCAAATTGTACGAAACTTACAGAATAATTAATAATATGTAGAAGAAGCACAGTGTTTATATTTGAATTAAAAACTTTCAATATACCTGGAAATATGAGCATTTGAAGTAAATAATTTTTTACTGCGCATGTTCGAAATGTAGCGAATTGTTTTTCATAAAATAATTTAGAGCTAATTATATAGGGAAACTTATAAAAAAAATTCAAGGTCAATACCATTAGTATTCAGAAAGATATCGGCATTGTAATTTGATGAATTTCGGTACACTCCAAGAGAAGATAAATGGTAAAGGGTCTTCAACAAATTTTTATTTTTTAGACTTAAATCTTAGAACAGTAATATTGGATTTTATAAAAGTTGAATATCATGAATACTCATGTACACTTATAAATTAAATACTTGCTTTAAATCGAATTTCACAGACAACTATTCGAAGATTCACAAGTTTAATACATATATATTTATGCAAGATCCCTCATCATTTAGCTTCTTTTCGAGTGTAACGAAATGCTTCAAATTGCAATGCCGATATCTTTTTTGAATAATGGTGGTATTTAAATGAATTTTTTACAAGTTACCTCATATATTTAGCTCTGAAGTAATGAGAAAATACGCTACGTTTCGCACATGCGCAGTAAAAAATTATTTACATCAAATACTCATATTCAAATTTTTTATTTCAAATTTTCATGCAATGCTTCTTTTACATATTGTCAATTATTCTGTAAGTTTCGTACAATTTGGATGAAAGCTCTGCATGTTATAAAAAACAAGCGGAAAAATTTGGGATTTTTTAAGAAAACCTCTATATCTTCTCGAAAATAAGTGCTATTTTTATGAAAATACATGTAAGTTCTAAGCACAACAAGCATAACCATTGATGGAAGTTACATTTAGTTGTCAACATTCTGTGGAACAGGAAGGGTCAAACTCTATTTTCGCTTTCATCCCTTTCTGGTGAACCCCTAATTGCACTCTTTACGGAATCTTCACTGTAAAATGTGAGTTAAGGCGATAGTATGTCCCACGATTCTCAGCAACTTACAGCGAACCATAGCATCCTTATTAACTCCAATTTTATATCATCTTCACAATTTTGAATTATTTTTGGACATAATTGTAATTCAGTATCTGTTTGCTAGATAGGAGAAATAATAGCGCCAGAATCACGTTACCCGGTATTACTCAAATCTCCCCTACTTCAATTTATTTTCTGATTAATCGCTTTTCCTAAGAAATTATATTTGAAATATAATTCAAGGATTTCTTACGCAACAGTTAGATGTATGCGTACAGTTGATGATAATTGCAAAATAGAGAAGGTCAGATTACTTCAAACGTCTTAACAAATTCACTTTGCGATAGATTATAATTTATTTCGTAAATGCACAGAGATTTTAAAACATGGAAAAGGAATACCTCCATTTAAATAATTTGTTATGAAACCTAAATCTTTTCATCAAAAACTTATATTTTTTTACTTCAATTTATTTTTAGATGAATCGCTTTTTCTAAGACATTAAATTTGAAATATCATTCAAGAATTTATTACGGAACAGTTAGATGTTTGCATAGATTTGATGATAAATGTGAGATAGAGAAAGTAAAATTTCTTCAAAGGTTTTAACAAATTCACTTTGCAATAGATTATAATTTATTTCGTAAATGCACAGAGATTTTAAAACATGGAAATTTAAGAACTCCATTTAATAATTTGTTACGAAACCTAAATGTGATCATCATAAACCTGAATTTTTTTAATTCAATTTATTTTCTGATTATTTGCTTTCTGTAAGAAATTAAGTTTAAAATGTCATTGAAGCAACGATCACACAACGGGGAGATGAAAGCATACAGTTGTCGATAAATGTTATTGAGAATAAAAACAAATGTCCTGAATATTTCTTTTGAATCTATATTTGAATTCACCTTTCTCTATTTAGGTGCATCACTAAACATACATTAATATAAGAGATAAATTAAATAAAGTAGAAGAAATGTATTTCTTAGTGTATATTTATCCTATCAAACATAAGGATATACTTAGAAAAAAATGCGATATCCTAATTTATTTTAATAAGTGTTAATTATTATTCTTTCATAAGACTATTCTCTCAACAGATGGTTCGCTTGATGATATATATTTCTACATTCTGACAGAAAACTTTTGTTTTCTGACGTTGTTTTGGGCTAATAAAGCAGCTTCTGGATGTTATTTTAGGTTCATGTATTTTAAAAACGTTTTTCCTTTCAAAACAGTTTTAATGCAAAAGCGAAATAATAAGCAAAACTTACTTCAGATAAATCTTCACACTCATCTGTAGTATATAACTTTTAGGTGAAGCATATAGCGAAATAAGTGGGCTAATTATGTTTAGAAAAAATTTATGAGATCTAATTTTTACAAAATAAATAATGGATAAAAAACTGTAAAAAGTATGTATGCAAGTATAAACGTATGATTGATGAAAACGTAGGAACGTATGAAAAGAGATGTGAAATTCTAAAAAAAAGTCAGATTTCAGAACGAATAAAAGATACCAAATAAGTATTTCAGTCGATTTCCTTTAAAAGTTATGACCATTCCTAGTAAACAAAATATTAAAAATAAATGCGATAAGATATCTCAAGTCATCACACCTGCATTAAGTTTTATGTACACTCTATTTAATTTATGTCATTTTGGCTGACCAATACCTTTATTATACTCAACGATATGTAACGAACGCTAGACAAGTTAACAAAAGGTCTTCGCAATTATGGTTTACTATTTGTTTATGTTATCGTTAAAACGTATAATTCAGTTATTTCACAAAATAACTAGGTATTCAACTAAGTAATTCTTGAAATACCTTGTTATTCTGTGAAATAACAAATTCCACGCTTTATCTGTAACATGCATATTTTTCGAATTCTTTGAAAGAAATTTTCATAAATAAAATCATGAATGATTCATTCCTCTACCACTAACATAGGCCCAAAACCATTTCCTGAAGGAAAAACGCTCTTTTAATTGAATTTCAAAAAGTTTTCATGATACCAAAATTGTTTTTCTTCGCAATATATTTGAGATTTTTATCTTAAAGTAGAAACGGCTTTTTTCTGTACTCAAGAACTTTTCTTTCTCATCCAGAAAATTCTATAAACTAAAATAAAAATTAAGTTTTAAAAAACATGAAATACTGAAAGCATATTCTAAAGAAAATATCAACATCAGAAAGTACATTTTTACCTTTAAATCTGAATGATCTGAAAAATAATTCGGCAGGATAATGAGTATTTGCATTTAAAATAAAGACACATTCATAATCAGAATCAAATAATAGGAAAAAAACAGTGAATCCTTCCAGAAATGTGAATGGATTTCTTTGAGAATTCATTTACTTAAAAATAATATGGCGCAATTTTTAAGATTGAGTTTATTTACGGATCACTAGCAACTCAAGCTGTAAAAAGTCTTCGCTTATCCAGTAATAAAAATTTGCGGATTCGCATTTTGAATTTCATTTCGAAGATTCTTTTTAAAAAATGAATCCTTTTTTACTTTTTTATGTTTATGGAACTAGAATGAGGCACTCGACATTCAAAAAAAAAACTTTATTTTTTTAAGTGCAAATTCATTCAAGCGCATGAAATATCTTAAGAATTCAAGTTTGTTATTTCCCGAACAAAAAGATTATGTTTCATACATATTTCTAACTTGCTTTCGGCACTGTACAATAATTTCTGAGCCAAAAAAATGAATTTAAGGTGTTTACTAGTTAAATGACAAATCTATGCATTTTCAAATGAATGATTAAATTTAAAAGTCGTGTCCATAGCCTTAGATGTCACAGTGAAGAAAATAGGATATCCTGCAGGAAATTATGTGTTTTCTTAGCTTTGACTATATGGAAATAATTATAACAAAAAGAAAAAAATGAGGCTCGTGAGTTTACTATTTATAATTAATCCCCAGAATGCCTCAAAATTCCTTTCAAAATTGCACGGCATAATATCTAACCTTAAGTTTCTTAACGTCAATAAAATGATATGATGCACATAGCCACGAAAGGAAACCATGACCTGGTTTAAAATCTATGTTCCACCCTTAATAAAAAACCTAATATGCAGCAAAAGATGAGGCCTTGTATTCCTTACAAAACTGGCTTAATAATAATGCGAACGAATACCTCAGCGTGTTGTGTGACCCATCATTATTAAAGCAATCTCCCTATTCCTACCAGATTTCCCTATTTAATATGTTGTACCTAAATAAAGAACGAAATTTTTCAAGTCGATTTCTCATCTTCGTACTCAAGGTAGTCCTAAGTAGAGATGGTTTAGTTTTATGCCCCTTTTTGAAGCTATGAGAGGGCTAATTTGCGACGGCCCCCTTCATTTTGAACCGGAGAGTTTTTCGGAGCATTTCGGACGGCCGTCGTC
>BGPR01005448.1:46555-60304 GCA_013235015.1 Araneus ventricosus | reverse complement strand
CCCTTCGTTCAGTTACGTATTACTATAGCATCTGTAATGGAGTTTTCTCTGTATGGAATGCTTTTTCTTTAAATAAATAAATATATTTAGAAAGCATTAGAACATTGGATTGAATACAACATCAAGTATTAACCCATTAAAGCCCAATTTGAGGAATTTCAAGCATCAATTTCAATAAATTTCGATTAAACTATTACTTAAAACACCAGTAAATGAATTAACCATGAAGAAGAAAAAAATTGAAATCGGAGAAAGAGCGCAGCTTTTTTGTTTATTTTTCAGAAAAATATATTTAAAATTGGTTGAAAGAAATCATTTTAAAACTTCATTTTATAAATATTAAGATTTTAAAAAAATACAGTAAAATATCAAAAAAATAATCACTTACTAAATTTCTTGCATTACCACAAAATAAGAAATCAAAAATTTTAAAAAATTCAAAAGACATTTTGACTTCAAAATCCTGGCTAACAGATGGTACATACCTGTACTGAAAACTCTTTCAGGTTTGGTAATACCTATTGACTTCATAAAAAAAAGCAAAGGAAGCAATTTAATGCATTCTGGTTTGGCCAGGGAAGTGAAACGTATTTCTCCTATAGTAGGATACTGGGCGCAACAGGTTGAAAAATTATTTTGGGTATTTATAAGAACCCATTATTTCCAGATAACCTTTGACTGTAAAATTCTCAAAATCTGAACACAATTATGCATGGTTTGCTTACTAGTGATCATGGAATAGATTTGTCTGCCCCGTTCCCCTTTTCTCCTCGCAGGGTGGTGGGAGACATATGAATGGCAGGCCATTCATCTCATCTCTCCCTAAGGGTTCCTTGCCCTCTGGCCACTAGAAGGAACTCAATCTGAGTACAGTTGTATGCGAAGGTTTGTTTACTAATGGATAGTTGTCGTTTGTCACCCCGTTTCTATTCTGCCTAATTACGGGTGGAGAAGATGTGAATGGAAGGCCTTTCTTCTCTTATCTACTTACCCAAGGCGTCCCTTAATGACCCTTTTAGCTGCTTTCCGCAAGCTTTAAGACAGTAACCGTAAATCCTCCCCCCTAGTATAAAGCCACATGGTCAGTGCGTCCGGCTTGTAAGTCAGAGGCTTAAGACACTTGCAATTACCTTCTCCCCCGCTCACCTAAGATTTCAATGGATTACTAATGTCTATGAATAACTTAATTTCAGATTATAAGTGTAAAAATGCCATAATTCGATATCGGAACTATGCTTTGGAATACACTAGTTAATAATAGATTTTAAAAATGCTGTATATTTATGAACGATGATCTGCTTCACTTTTGAATGACTTACGGAATTTTCTGGTGCATAATTTCCTTCAAGTGGCCTCACAAAAGAAATCGCTCGGAAATATATCTGGCCAATACGCTCCCTTGTTGATGGCTAGTTCAATAAATTCATACAGTTACCAAAATTATTTTTCAGGGAGGTAAACATCTGATGAGGCTGATAGGGCCTCATACTATTTAAAACAATTAATAAGATTTGACCTGAAAGGATATTTAAGCAATTTCTTTGATTTTTAGACATGTTGCGCATTCTATAGGGAATCATTTGTTTTGATATATCACACGAATTCAGATGCAAATTTTCTAAAGAGATGAATATCAATGTTTCTATAGTCAATTGACGAAAATTTTCACAGACTTAAAAAACCTCAAAATGAGAAACTTTCTGTTCATATCCAAAAGCATTCTTCTCCTCAAATAGTTAATCCGGTGCTCACTTCTTCTTCCAAGATATAGAACAAGAACAACAAAATTTGTTTAATCTTTATACTGTATTAGATTTTCCATTCACCATTAAATGATTCTTAATTAGAAATTAAGTTTCATTAGTTAAAATTTGTATAGTTCGGAAATTAATAATTTAAAATTTAGAAGTTAAGTTTAAATTTTAAGAATTTAACATTCTTGGCAGTTCTTGATGTTTGAATCCCTCTTGGCTTCAAGCAGTTGATACTCTCTCAAGCAGACAGGGGATTAAAAGATGAACATCAATTGATGAATGTCCCACATGAGTCGCATGTCTTCGCTATGAAGAGTCTTTACTGAAATGATTTCTTCAAATCTATAAATACCTGTTTTATAAAAGCAACTTCAGGTAAATATTTAAATAGAAGTAATGCCTGTATTCACTTTGGATCAAATAAATTTTCTTAACCCTTAATTGGAAGGGCTGGCGTATGGAGTATGCCAATGAATTTTTCTTGCTGTTAATTATCAACAGTACTTATTTCCTGGGTCCTCTTCCCCACTTTGACGTAATAGGCACATCTTCTGAGTACAATGAGTCTAACCGAATCCTTCAGTCTGACTTCCACCTTTCACTCTAACCATTTTTTTGAGCTCGCTTCATATCGGTGAACTCAATACGCCATCCCTCTAAGTATGCTAAGGAAGCATATTGTGCTTCCTAAAGAGGGGCACACACAGAAAAACTGATAAGTTAGCCACAATGAGAGGTTATGTCGACTCTTTCAATGAAAACTTCCAAAACGTTTATACATCTGGTGACCAATTCACGGAGTATGGCAATGAATTCTTCTCTCTGTGAATTATCAACTGCACTTCTTTCCTGAGCCCTCTTGCCTCCTCTAACCAAATGGGAAAATCCCCTGAGTACAATGAATCTAACCGATTCCTTCAGTCTGACTTCCACCTTTCACTCTAAGCATTTTTTGAGCTCGCTTCACATCGAAGAACTCAATACGCCATCCCTCTAAGTATGCTTGTAGCGGTAGCGAATCAAAAGATTCGGACTTCGACTCTGACCACAATGTTGCCGATATTTGTCGTGCCTGACTCGTCGTAATTGTGAACCAGCTCGTGGCAACTTGAGGATTTACCGCCAGCGGAATATATGAAGACGTTCAACCGAGAACTCTTTCTCTCTTTTGCTTTTTTCTTTCCAGGCTGTTTACACCCGGTTCCTCCGGTGACTGATATTTTCTTCACCCGTGTTTTGGAGTCCATGGGCTTTCCCTAACATCTTGAATCGTCATGACATACCGTTTTTAATATTGTTGTCTGTAATAAATAAATTGTTTTATTCATCCAGCAGCGCCAACTGATGTGTGCAACATACACCCCACAGCGCCACATGCTAAGGAAGTTTATCGTGCCTCCTGAAGTGGAACACACACACAGAAAAACTGATAAGTTAGCTACAGTGAGAGGTTATTTCGACTCTTTCAATGAAAACTGCCAAAAGGTTTATACATCTGGTGACCAATTCACGGAGTATGCCAATGAATTTTTCCTGCTGTGAATTATCGACTGTATTTCTTTCCTGAGACCTCTCCCCCCTCTAACCAAATAGGAACATCACCTGAGTACAATGAGTCTAACCTATTTGAAATGGAATCAAAATACTAGGGAAATTTTTCTATAAGAAGCTTGCATTACTCCAAATATAGCTTCTCTTAGCCCGAAATTTCGCAACAAAAGACAAAGGAGATCTGTACATGTTTCTCAATTTCTCTCTATGATGGTGTCTGACAAGATTTAGGTAATAAATTAAGAAAAAAAAGGGTAGAAATATGAAACAGACATCTGAGAAAGCAACCTGACATACTCCATACGACGCCCCTACCAAATGTTACCATACACCAGCCTCTCCAATGAAGGTTAAAGCGGAGTCTTATTACTAGTTTTTATGAACAGTAGAGTAGTTCATCTTCTACTTCCAGCCAATTTAGAGTGCAAAGGTATGTAACCGGCTGTAATAGTGTCTCCTGAAGTGTTTCGTACATGTGCGCAATATGGCGTGCTTTGTGTTTATCTACGTATTGCAATGTAGAGAATCGACTGAGAACCACTTCCACTCGGGCGATTGAATTCAAAATCTGACAACTATTTACAATTTATATGTTGAAATGCACATGGACGCAGACAGACGGAATTTCATTTATTTAGCTTTTTGTTCTCTTGAGTTATGGCTCTAACGTAGTCAAATACGCTCTAAAAAATTCTCAAACTATTGACAGATTTTGTCAAAAAGGTGAAACACGTGAAAAGTTATACTAATGAAATTGTATGTCAAATTCCAACCATCTTCTTTGTCTCCATTCACCTTTCATCGAGTTTCCTCTGTTCCTGAGTATGCGAGAGCACTTGCAATTAGATGGACAGATTTATCATTGACGGATTTAGCTCCAAATGTGACAGATATCTAGAATTTTGGTCTAAAAATTACGTGCCAAATTTCACCCTTCTAAATAGTTATGCTTCAGAGCAATCATATCCACAGATATTCAGATAGACATAATTAGAAAAATTTATCTTTCGGTCTCAGGGAATTCGCCACCATGGAGATATATGAAAATTTCAAGGTGAAATTCTTATATAATTTCAGCAGTTTTCTCGTTCTGTCCTTCTCACACGAAAAAATATAAAAAGGCAAAAAATCCAGTGAAAGTTATTAGCAAAACCAAAAATCGAGAAATTAGGCAGGGTTCATACAAAAATACAATTTCTCCTTTAACGAAGGTAGTTAATTAAAAGCATCGAAATCTTATTTCGATTACAAATATTTAAAATTTAAAAATCCATCAGGAGCAAGTGGAGTAAAATTCTTCAAAAATCAATAAAAGAGTACATGTATAAGTTTTAGTTAGGTTGACACACTTTCATGTAACTTGCAAGTAATGACATGGTCCGATGGTAAAGACACCTGAGAAGCCACGCAAATCTTCAAACTACCCCATACTACGAAATGTTTTTTGCCCCTGCCTTTGTATTTAACCCTTCAGCACACGCACCCATTTTTAAAACATTAACACACGCGCGGGATCATTTTGACCCCAAATTGTTAGACACTTACTATTTATTTTATTGGCTATTTGAACAAAATAATATATGATCAAATTATAAGAACATTTTTTCATAAAAAATAACTTGTATTTAAGACACAAATGCGATTTTTCATAAGAAAAAGGAAAGTTGAACTTGTATCCTTTTTCCCACCTTTTCTGTAATCTTTTCTTCTCCGCTGCGCACGTTCATACGCTTCCATAGCCATAACGTTAAATTAACCTGAAACGTTCGCACACGAACCAGTCAATTTGACCTCAACGCCCTCCAGGAAAAAGTGAGAAACCCCCTTTCACCGGTGTTAGCTTTCTTATCCTCGTCTTCTAGCTCCTCTATGCAGGTTCAGGAAGTAACAGGGGCAAGTTCTTAGAAATTCCTGGAACTTTTTTAACAAAAGAGAAAGGGTGGGGTCAAAAAGACCCCGCGCATGTACTGAGGAGTGGAGTTAACCTTCTCCAGACCCCCCCCCATACATTATGGATCTTCAGTAAAATCGGGAAACGAACCTCCGATCCTGCAATGTCGAAGCCTAGATCTTACCACCATACCAACATACCCTGGAACACTATTAAAATGGATATCAGTAGTAGACATTCAAAAATTAAAAGATTCGGAACTATGACATGGAGAATTACGCACTCCTTTATAAGATATCGGTGGGTTTAACTTTTGAAGTAAAAATAACACTTATAAATAAATAAAAATTCAGCGAGGTATAGAGAAATAAAAATCATACACTCAATAAATAAAAATAGGCTGCTTATATGCTAATCAGAGTGCTTCTTTCCCAAAAAGCATTAAGCAGAAGGCATTTCTAAGAAAGATCACTCTAAATTAGTGGTTTTAGTCCTTGTCACGATGAATTTCTTACCAAGGATAGCGTGCGGTGCAAACGTTTCTCTCTTTTCAGGAAGGGACGGAAGGAAGATTTATTGACTTCAGCGCAGCCTTAATATTTGTGTGGAATATATTTAGCTCCTATGGGGACACGGAGCATGGAGATGAGGGGACTTATATTTCTAAAGACAATGTATTTTATAAGCTCATTTAAGGTTCAAAGTCGTTCTTATTAGTGGCAGCTGTTTCAATGCTTGGAATGATCAAGTATTAATTATTGCTGTTGGAATTGCGTAATTAAATGGAATTAACCTTCCAGCGGGCCCGCCTTCTATAAACAACATGAAATGTCGAGCGAATTTCCTGGATACGCTATTGTAAAATATCAATTTTTAACATCTAAACTGAATTATTTACTTTGCTATCTATTAAGATGTTCCCTTCTGTTTTGGAAGGGGGGGTTGTCGTTTCCATCCATCACAGAAGGCATATAATACTTGAGATGTTTAGAGATCATACGTAATTTTTGTGTAAAATTATAAAGCGAATTAATGATTAAATTTTAGTTTAAGACTGAAAATGCGATGATTCGATGTCTAGTATTAGTTTAAGACTGAAAATGCGATGATTCGATGTCTAGTATTCTCGAGGTTTTAAGTGTTTGAGAGTGTAATTGTTAAATTTAGGCTGTAATTAGGTAAGGGATAATAAGTAAAATTATTTAAAATAATTATTATCTCAAAAGCAATGGAAAAAATGAAAACATAAAACACAAAAATAATATAAAATAACCAAAGAATTAATTGAATGACGTGAAAATTAAATAATAGAAATTATCGATATTTCAACTGAAATATTTACATTAGTAACATAAAGCTGTTAAAACGTGGACAAAAAACAATCGAAATTTAGATATAAAAAGCAAGAGGTGAGTTTCATAATCATTTCATTGCAGTGGTCACGTGCATCTCTGAAATGCATGGCGTGGCGCGGAAGTTTGGAGAGGGGGTGCCAGCTCAGGTGTCGTCCTCGTCATCTGACCGCGGTTCAAAATTACGAGGTCCGTCCCTAAATAGCCCTCGTGTTGCTTCAAAACGGGACGTTAATATAACCTAACCTAACCTCTGAAATGCAAATAGCAGATTCGCTGAGTCCTATTGACGCCTTGAATTCCAAATGATAGCTGACAGTTAATCGAAAGGAGGTGGAAGAATAACCAAGGTCATGCTTTCGTAGCACCCTCTGATAAAAAGATTCTTACCATTCTTAGAACGGTACTTCAGAGAGATTCTGGAAAGATTGAAACAAAATTCTTCTCAGGTTTATCCCTCACTCCGCTAGAAGGTTAAAAAGAATGCAATTAAATAGATTTTTTTAAAAGCTAATCAATCGGACTTTTTCCCTTAATCTTTAACAATGATTAAATGAACGTGAAATTTCTAACGTTTAAAGTACCTTTTTCATATTTCAGTTCTCGACTTTACAAATGATAAATTCGTTTTAAGATATTGGCCGATTAAATGATTTCAATGTTTTAGTGAGTCATTGGCGAGTCATTTGGTACCAAAAAACCTTTGAATAATTTTGGTAAAGGTTTTTGTAAATACAGATGTAAGCAAACATTTAATTTTAATATTAATAATACGATAAAAGAGACATACATTTTCTAAATACAGTTAGTCAATTTGGTAATACTGATGAAAGCAAAGTTTTGTGTAAATAATTCGCATTCAAAAAGAGATAGAGAGGGAAAATCAAATCTTTTCAGGCTTACAGCTGTTTATTCCTGTTTCGTTCTGTGGATCTAATTGCTAAAAGGTTCAATAAATTCTATGGATTAAATATGAGAAACCACTTTAATTTCAGATATTTACAAAATGTTGCAATCGTATATTTACATCAAAAAGACGGTAAATCAGTAAATTCAAATTGAATTACTCCAAGTGGAGTTGAGTTGTAGCTAGTATTACGTAAACAACCTCCCACCTTGCCATTTGTAGGGTACCTGAAAATTGCAACAAAAAGTTATAAATCGAGTCTATTGGGAATTTTAACACGTCGACCAGCTCTACTGACAACACATGGGACTATTTTGATTGAAGACTCATCATCTTCACTGGAATCTGGATCTGAATCATTTGGAGCTGCAGGTCGCAGAGGATAGTCTCCAGCTCTTCATAGATAACACTTTTTCAGCCCAAAATTCTCTTCATTCTAACATTTCTTTTAGCATGCGTATGATCCAATCCAACAATCCACCCCACCATGCGCAGTAGGAAGATTAAAATTCCATTTGATTTTCTTGGCAGTGGGCATTAACCGTTTGTGCTTAATTCCTTTTCTGTATGAGGTATATTTGGACACATAATACTATGATGTTTTTCTTGCATATAATATACTTAAAATATGTTTTGCAGACCTTCGAATTGTGACCTGGAATCAAACAGACGAAACACGCACCTTTCTTCTTCAATGTTTCTTTTTTCTCCTCCAAAGATGTATCAGCAGCCTTAAAGCATTCTGACGTATTATGAAATGACTTATTACAAATTAAGCATTTCTTTTCATTTTTCTCATGTCTTTTCTTTTCACTAGATATAATGAAAGCTGCAGTAAGAATTTTATCCTTCAATTTAAATTTTTGAAACTCTTGATCTTTCGCGATACCTGATCGAGCAAATTGTAACCTCTCATCACTTTCAACTTCCGATCGAAGAAATTCTAAAAAATATCCCAAAATGTTTGTATTGTCTTTATTTTGAACTATACTACGCATTCGTTCCCACTCCTTGATGAGATATTCAGATAGAGCTAACTCTACTAAGAGGTATAACATTGCTTCGTACTTTTCAGATGTAGCCCCTAAAGTATCCAGTGCTAGTAGCTGGTTCTCTAATTTGTCATAAAGAACACGCTAAGTAAATTTTCGCCATTCTTTGATTGCGTTAAAATAAGATTCAAACGTTCACGAACATAAATTTGAATCAACAACTCATCTTTATCAAATCGAGATTTCAGTTGTTCAATTACTAATATAATAGCCCAGATCTGTCTCTCACTGATCTGGTAACGCTCTGGCGTCACCAACAATAAAATTCGCGCCATAGCACTGCGAGACGTTAAACAGCATTATTTCATTGTTAGAACACATAACTTTCAGTAATTTTAAATTTAAAATGTAATTGCCGTTCTATTTTCAAATTTAATAGCTCTAAAATAGTGAAATAAAATTTGCTATCGATCGATATAAGATTTGTCTCGCTATGATCAATAGTTGCCGAGAAATTTTAAATTATATTAATCATATATTTCAAATTAATTTCCGTTTCTTAATAGAAAGTAGTAAATCACGTCAGTGGTATATCATGCGCGTGATATAGTTTGAACCGCACGATGCATCTGATTTTTTATTGCAATCGTGATGATATAATTTGATAATATTTTTGGCTACGTTAAAAATTTACAGAAAGACATCTGAAGTACAAGGAAAATTGTTAAACAACGAAAAATACTTCATACGGAATGTTTTTTTTACCAAGAGGATTTTTTAATCAAGAAATATGTAAATAATATGTAGGATAAAAAATATTTCCTCTCATAAAATATATGTTTATTTTATTTCTTTTCAATCAATGTTAAACATTTCTCTCGCATATATATCTATTTAAACACTTCAAATTTAACGGGAAATCTCTCGAATGAAGATTCAATTTGGACCCGTCATACCATGACGGGTGATGTTCTAGTAGCTTTATAATAGTTTCTCCGCGATGGGGGAAACTTTCTACTAAATCTCTTGCCGATGAATCAACTTCTGTTGCTTGCAGAAGAAATTCAAATTTGTCATCTTAATCGATACTGTCATCATCATGATTTTTTTTTGGATTGTCCCCAGAATCCAAGCCAATTCTTTATATCGCCGTTAAAACGTTTATTTCCAACTTAGGAAGATGAAAATTTTATTTTGTTTCATTTGCTAAATTGTAATTCTCATCACTTCTTTCATTTGTTGATAAAATCAGATAAACTTGTGTTTTCATGCAATCCACTGATTGCGATAATTTTCCGTTAAATCAATGTCACTAGAAAATTCGTCTTCATCAAAATGTTCCATTTCTAGCCACATTACTTTTATTTTTTCATCTAGTTGAAATAACCTGTCAGCTTTATCATTTAAAATACTGAATACAGGTATCAATTCAATCTTACTTACCGCTTCCATTTTCGTAACGGCTTCGACTTCTTTCAACGACTTCGTAAATAACCGCCGGAGTTGTGTTCTCTCCCGTTTTAAAATATCCATAGTCTTGTCGCGGACACCACTTTGTTAAAAGGTTCAACAAATACTATGGTTCATCGTTCTTTAAACAAAAAGAAATTATTAAGAAAGGAACCAACTATGGCCTTTAATTCTTTACGAGGCATACAGATTAATGCCAATCACTGCGAGGCGGCTCATTCGGGGGTCTTCCAGGTCGCTAGGGATCTTAATCTCGACTTTGTCGCAATTCAGGACCCCTACTTGGTCAAAGGGGAACCCCCGAAATTTAATTTTGACATGACGACATAGACGATTTGATAGGTGAGCTGGGAAATTTTAACTTTTACAATAGTTTTAACTTTTAATTGGTGACTTTAATTGTAAATCTAGAAGCTGGGGCTATGACTCCGATAACTATAGAGGGAGAAAACTGACGGAGTTCATAGCCTCCAGCAATCTTCACGTTTGTAATATCCCGGAATATGGCCCGACTTTTCAATTTGCAGTACATATTGGGTTCTCCGATTTAACTCTTTTAAGTGCACCAATTCTTAACTATCTTACAAATTGGGGGGTCCTTGACGTTGAGACCCATAGTGACCACAAATATATTTATTTTAATCTTGAAATGGAAAATATTCCAGAAACTGACTTTTATTTTAAATCGAAATATGGTTTGAATAAATTTACTAGTTATACCAAAAGGCACCTTGGTCCATTGAAGGAAAAATTGAAACATGCAAATAACAATATTTACTTAAATGATATCTTTAAAGATGTTACCTCAATGGTGCAAAAAGGTGCCTTTAAAACTCTCAAGAAAAAACCGAAAAAATTCGCTAAAAAGTTCAGTTTCTGTAACGAAGACCTCCGAATTTCTAGAAATAAAGTTAATAAACTTTTTAAAATTTACCGCAATCATAGAGCCAGAAACTCGGATATTGACGCTATCCAGAGCTCGGGAAATGCTTATCGGAGGGAACGGGCAATTTTTAAAAAAAACTTTTAATCTCAATCAAAAGAAAATCCTGGGTAACTTGGTATCCTGGTATTATAACGATAAATATGGGTTATTATTTAAATTAGTTTTTAACAAAGAGAGTGGGGGGAACTCCATAGGGGACAACCCCGCAAATGATCCCAATAATTCCATCTCAAACAAGATTTCCCATATTAGGGATTTCTTCTTCCCAGGCAAAAGTTTTAATGATAATTTTACTTTTAATCCTACTATTCGCCCAATTAGTTCCCTCTCCATCGAAGACTTGGAGTTGGTTTTTAACAATTTAAAAAGTGGAAAAGACCCGGGCCTGGATAAGTTGATTACCGGATGTGGAGAGCAGTTTATAATTGTGACAAGATTTTTATACTTAATCTTTTTAACTGCTGTTTTAGATTAAATTACTTTCCGGGATGTCTCAGGAATACCGGCCCTATTGAAAAATGGGAGGGATCCCGGCCTTTGTATTCGTACCGACCAGTTTGTCTTTTACCATCCCTTGGAAAAATTGTCGAAAGACTGTTCCTTTTAAAACTTAACGGACGGCTGGATCGACATAATATCTTGCATAATAATCAATACGGCTTCCGTGAGGGCAGAAGCTGTGATCTGGCCATCCAAACACTAGTTGATACTATGAAAAATAAAATGAATTTAGGACACCTTGTCCTCGTCTCACTAGATATCAAGGCAGCCTTCGACAATATGAACTGATCGGTTGTTTTTAACATTTTCAATGACATTCAATTATCTGACTTTTTTTAAAAATTTTACATTCTATTATCTAAATGACCGATCTATTTCTTATATTAATGACGTGTGTAAATGCACCAAATTTTGTTTTAAAGGCTGTCCACAGGGGCCGGTGATCGCACCTATTTATGGAACATTTACATTAATCAAATTTTAACTAAAAATAATGACACTTTTTCTACTCAAGCTTTCGCCGACGACCTGGCACTGACGGTCAGCGGCAGAAGGGCCAGGTACCTGGAATTTAACACAAACATTTCCCTGGCTCAAATCGCACAGAACTTATATGACTTAAAACTTACGCTATCCGTGGAGAAGTGCCAGGCTTTGGTGATTCGTAGCATTAGCTCTCAGAAATTTTCAAAAAGGAACTCCACTGTCCTGAATCGGAAGCCTACCTTCAAAATCAATAATTACTCTATTAAAGTGACAGACAGCTTTAAAATCTTGGAGATAGTTCTCGATAATAAATTCACTTGGTCCGCCCACACTTTAGCCCTTTACGACAAAAAATTATTTTCAACTAGTAATTTTAATCGTGTTATCAAGTCCGACTGCAGTCTGAACAAAAATCTACTAAAATCATGGTATTTTACCGTTATAGAGAAGGTCCTGCTCTATGGCGCTAGTGTCTGGGGCGGGGCCCTTACCAAAACACAAATTCTCAGGCTCCATTCCATTCATAGAATCTTTTCACTTCGTTTTACACGGGCTTAGCGAACAACATCTACAAATGTTTTAAATGCCCTGACCGGAATCCCCCCCTTCATGTGGTTGCGAAAATCGATTATATCAAGTTCCAGATCTGGGCTAGGCACTCCAATGATTATAATCATATAACAGGCATCATTCAACTCGACAGAAATATTCTGATTAATATTATACCATCAAACCTGAAATATATTTCACTTAACAGCAATATACCGAATGCAAACTATGAGATGTACACGGACGGGTCCAGAATCCATAATGAAACTGGATTCTCCGTGTGCATCCTCCAAAATACTATTAATATCGATCGAAAACCTTCTCTTTAGACTTAAGAATTTTAATTCCGTAATTCAATCAGAATTAGCAGCTATTCATAGGGCGGCCATTTGGGCCGGCGAAAAGAACTCTACAATAAACATTTACACAGACAGCCTTTCTTCTATTGCTGCACGCCAGTGCCACATCTGGTTTCGTTAACAATTTCAAAAAAGACTTATCTCAGCTTAAACATCTGGTCGGCCTCTCTTGGGTTAAAGCTCATATAGAAATTCAAGATAATGAGTTGGCCGACCAGCAAGCCAAATTAGCAACCACCACGGGGGTAGACATAGACATTCCTGTTCCACGTTCCTTTATTAAAAGAACACTAAAAACTTACATGATCAATGAATGGAACGAGTATTGTAGGCTTTACGACTCAGCCTCCGGAGCCAGGGTCAGGGAATAGTTATCAAGTGTAAGCCCAAAATTTTTAATTCACAATAGGCTTTTAATCTTCTTTTTAAGTGGGCATGGACCATTTCCACAATACTTATGTCGCTTTAAATTCTTGGACTCCCCTTTGTGCGTCTGTGGGGAGGTAGGCGAAGTAGACCATTACACCTTTTGCTGCTCGTTCACCCAAAACTTTCATTTACTTAAACCCGCAGACGCGTTCTTTTAACTTTTTATATGACTTGGCGTATGTGCGTTTGCTGTGATTGGTGTGATGTGTGTGTGTGTCTTGTCTGTCTTTTATGTGTGTTTTACATTTGCTTTTTATATATGATAATTGATGTTTTCTGATAATTTTATTTATTAATTGCTTGTATTGCAAGATTTTTATGCTGATATGTTGTAACATTTTAATTGTATATTTTCGTGGCGACCGATGAGTTGGTCGCTTGAGACCTCATCGCTTGTATCTTTTTATCAATTGTGTTACGACGTTATGTGTTGTGTCCGGCACCTTTTGTATTTAATTTCTGCTCCTGTTTGAGCATAGTATGTATTGGTGTTTTATTTTTGTAACTACGTTTATTCAGTTTGTGTGTCCGGCACCCTTTTTATTCTTTATGTGTCCAGCAC
>BGPR01005448.1:17364-45662 GCA_013235015.1 Araneus ventricosus | reverse complement strand
TTCTATACTAGTGGGACGGATTTCGGCCTGTTGCTGTTCCGAAAGGGGGAGAAGGCAATTGGGCGAGTGGTCTTTAACCCTCTCACTTATAAGCCGGACGTAACCGACCATGTGCCTTCTATACTAGTGGGACGGATTTCGGCCCGTTGCTGTTCCGAAAGGGTGAGAAGGCAATTGGGCGAGTGGTCTTTAACCCTCTCACTTATAAGACGGACGTAACCGGCCATGTGACTTCTAAACTAGTGGGGCGGATTTCGGCCTGTTGCTGTTCCGAAAGGGGGAGAAGGCAATTGGGCGAGTGGTCTTTAACCCTCTCACTTATAAGACGGACGTAACAGGCCATGTGACTTCTATACTAGTGGGACGGATTTCGGCCTGTTGCTGTTCCGAAAGGGGGAGAAGGCAATTGGGAGAGTGGTCTTTAACCCTCTCACTTATAAGCCGGACGTAACCGGCCATGTGACTTCTATACTAGTGGGGCGGATTTCGGCCTGTTGCTGTTCCGAAAGGGGGAGAAGGCAATTGGGCGAGACTAAGAAACTTTCACAAAAGTTTATACATCTGGTATTCAATTCACGATCGTGACGAAATTTAGCTTTCTGTGGGAGAAATAGTTTATTTAATATTTTTTCTATTTTATCTGCCATTTTCTCCATCTTCTATGATGGTTTCTGAGCAGGTTATGTAGACGAATTAAGAAAAAAAGGGTGAGACATAGAAACAGACAGCTGAGAAAAGTTCAACCTGACAGTACTTATTAATGACGCCCCCACCATATGCCATACCATACCCAGCCCTCTCAATGAATGGTTAAAGTCGGATCTTATACTGAGTTATGAGAAGGTAGGTAGTTCACATTGCTCCAGCCAATTTAGAGTACAAAGGTATGTAACCATGTGTAATAGTTGTCTCCTAAGTTTTGTAAATGCTGCAATATGGCGGCTTTGTGTTCATCTTCTTTACATGTAGATGAATATGAGGTCACTCACTCAAGGGATTTGAATTTGAATCAACACTTTATATTAGATGTTGAATGGGACGCGACAGCAGATTTCATTGTATTTGTAATTTTTTGTTACTCGATTTAGCACTAACGTATAAATACGCTCTGAAAAATTTCAAACATTGACAGATTTTTGCTCCAAAAGGTGAAACAGCTGGAAAGTATACTATTAAAGTGTCATAAAATTCCAACATCTTCTTTAATGTCCATTCATCTTTCATCAGAAGGTTTCCTCTGTTTCTGAGTAGGAGAGCACTTGCAATTAGATGGACAGATTTCTATCCATTGATTTATTCCAAGATTGAATCCAGAATTTTTGTTCTACAAATTTGCCAAATTTCACCCTTCTAAATAGGTTTATAGTATATCTATACGCTCCAACTAAAGATATTCAGATAGATGTTAATTAGGAAGAATTTATTCTTTTCGGTCTCCATGGATGTGCCATCACCATGGAGATATATATGAATTCATAAGAAATTCCTTACTTCAGACGAGTTTTCTGTTCTATCCTTCTCACACGAAAAAAAATATAAAAAAGCAAAAAATCCAGTGAAGATTAGACAAGTAACCTAAAATCGAGAATAGTAGGTTGATATAAAATATAATTTATCCTTTAAAGAAGGTAATAATTAAGCATGGAAATCTTTTTCGATTACAAATATTTAAATTTAAAAATCTCTAGAGTAAGTGGAGGTAAATTCTTCTAAAAAATCAATAAAAGGGCATTATAAGTTTTAGATTAGGTTGACACACTTTCAACATGCAACTTACCGGACATGGTCCGAGTGGTAAAGACACCCGAGAACCACGTAAATCTTCTAAACTACATATACTACGAAATGCTTTTGCCCCTGCCTTTAGATTTAACCCTTCATACACGCACCCATTTTGAAACATTAACACCGCGCGGATCATTTTGACCCATAATTTTAGACACTTACTATTTATTTTATTGGTATTTGAACAAAAGTAATATATGATCAGTTTACTCAGAGGCATTTTTCATAAAATAACTTGTATTTAAGACACAAATCGATTTTTCATAAGAAAAGAAAGTTGAATTTGTATCCTTTTCCACCTTTCTGTAATCTTTTTCTCCATGCGCACGTTTCTAATATGCCCATGTAGCTCAAAACGTTAAATTAACCTGAAGCGTACATTGAACCGGTTACAGTGACCTCAACTCCCCTCGGAAAAGAGAACCCCCCCCCCTTTCAGTTGGCTTTCTTATCATCGTCTTCTGCCTCCCTAGGTTGAGGAAGTAACAAGATGAGTTCTTGAAATTCCTGAACTTTTTATAACAAAAGGTAGCAAGATGGGATCAAAGACTACTCGCGCATGTACAGGAGGAGAGTTAACCTTCTCCAGACCCCATGCATCGCAGGATCTTCAGCAAAATTCAAACAACGCATCCGACTGCAATGTCGAGGCTTCTTCACCATACCAACATATACCCTGGACACACCTATTAAATCGATGAATATTAGCGTAAAGACATTCAAAAATTAAAAGATTCGGAACTATGACATGGAGAATACCACCTTTTATAAGATATCATGTTAACTTTTGAAGTAAAAATAACACTTATAAAGTAATAAAAAATCACTGAGTAGAGAAATAAAAATCACTACACTCAATAAATAAAAATGGATGCTATAGTGTTAATCAGGTGCTTCTTTCCCATAAAAGCATTAAGTACGAAGGTCATTTCTAAGAAAGATCACTCTAAATTAGTGGTGTTAGTCCTATTACGATGAATTTTCTTAAGGAGTCGTTGCAAAATTTTCTCTTTCAGGAATGAAGGAAGGAAATTTCATGACTGTCACTTGTATTATTTGTGTGGAATACATTTAGCCTCCTATGGGACACGAGGCATGGAGATTGTAGGGACTGCTCTATAAGACAAGTAATTTTTATAGCTCATAAGGTTCAAGTCGTTCTGCTAGTGGTACGCCGGTTTGTTCAGCTTGGAAATGATCAGTATTATTATATTGTGCCAAATTGGTGTAATTAATGGAATTAACTTCACAGGCGGCCGTACTATAGAACAAACATGAAATGTCGAGCGAGAGTTTCCGATATCCAATCCAAAATATCAATTTATAACACTCTAAACTGGAATTATTGACTCTTTGTTATCTATTAAGATGTTTCACTTCTGTTTTGGAAGGGGTTGTCGAATCCATCACAGAAGGCATATAATATTTGAGATGTTTAGAGATTATACGTAATTTTGTAAAACTATAAAAAGCGAATTAATGATTAAATTAGTTTAAGACTGAAAATGCGATACATCGTGTACTAGTATTCTCGAGGTTTTAAGGTTTGAGAGTGTAATTAAATTTAGGGCTGTAATGGTAAGGAATAATAGATAAAATTATTTAAAATAATATATCATTTTAAAATCAATAAAAACACAAAAATAATATAAAATAACCAAAAGAATTAATTGAGTGATGACATGAAAATGAAATAATCAAATTATCGAATTTCCAACTGAAGATGGTATTGTAAATAAAGCTGTAAAAACAGGGACGAAAAAACAATCGAAATGTGATATAAAAGCAAGAGTGTTCGAATCATTTCATTGCATTGGTCACGTGCATCTCTGAAAGCAAATGAGATTCACCAGAGTCCATGACGTCCTTAATCAAATGATGCGACCAGTTAATCAAAGAGGGAAGAATAGCCAGCATAGCTTAATGTAGCAGCCTCTGAAAGATCTTACCATTCTAGACAGTGGTACCTAGATCTGAAGAGAAACAAAATAACCTTCCTCAGGTTTGTCTCTCACATTTGCATGTCTCAAGCTAGTAGGTTACAAAAAGAATGCAATTAAGCCAGATTTTTTAAAAAGCTAATCTGTCGGACTTTTCGCAATGCTTAGTGAATGATTAAATGAACGGAAATTTCAACGTTTAAGTAATCTTTTCATATTTAGTTCTGATTTTACCAAATGATATAATTCGTTTAAGAGGATTGGCGTTAAATGATTTCAATGTTTAGATATATTGCGTGTCATTTGGCACATAAAGCAAAACTTTTGATTGCTTTTGGTAAGGTTTTGTAAAAATACGGAGTAAGCAAACATTTAATTTTAATATAATAATCGATAGAAAGGGCATTGATTTTCTAAATAATGGTAGTAATTTGTTAGAGCTGAGAAAGAAAAGGTTTGTGGACAAATAATCCGTAAAAAGAGAGAGAGAGAATCATAGTTTTTCGAGCTATAGCTATTTATTCATAGCTCGTTCGTATCTTTTGCTTAAAAGTATTCAATATATTGAGGATTAAACATAGAGAAAACACTTAATTAGCAGATATTTACAAATGTTGCCTTTATATTTCAACAAAAAGACGAGATCAGTCAATCAACTTTAGATAATTCAAGTGGAGTTGATTTTCGCAACTAGTGTTAAGAAACAAGTACATTTGCTTGGGATACTGAAAATTGCAAACAAAAAGCTATAAATCGAGTCTATTGGGAACTTAACACGTCGATCCCAGCTCTAGTGACAACGCATATGGGACCTACTTTGATTGAAGAATCATCATCTCACCGGGATCGGATCTGAATCATTTGAGGCTGCAGGTCGAAGAGGATAGTCTAAACTCTCTTAGAATAAATACTTTTTCACCCAATGTATCTTCATTCTATCACATTTCTTTTAGCATGCATAATCCTTCTCCCAGCCACCCCACCATGCGGCAGTTGAGGATTAAAATCCATTGATTTCTGGCAGTGGACACTTAACCATTGTGGCAAAATTCGCTTTTGTATGGAGGTATATTGGACAAATAGTATTATGTTGTTTCTGCTTGCACCAATATGCACTTCAAATAGGTTAATTCGACCTGAATTTGTGACCTGGAATCAAACAGACAGAAACACGCACCTTTCTTCTTCAAATCTTTTTTTTCAGCGACTTATCAGCACCTTAAAGCATTCTGACGTTTATGCAAATGAATCATTACAAATTAAACATTGCTTTTCATTTTTCTCAGCTCTTTTCTTTCTCAATCTGACAACTGCTCAGTAGGCGAATTTTATCTACAATTTAAGAATTCTTGAAAATTTTGTTCTTTCGTGAACCTAATCGAGCAAATTGTAACCTCTCATCACTTTCAACTGATCGAGTAAATTCAACAAATTTCCCAAAATTTTTGTGTATTGACTTTAATTCTCTAACTATACCACTACTACTACTATACTACATATGCGTTTATTCTCCTGATAGAGATCTTCGCCTACAGATGACCTCCTACTAAAGTGGTATAAATTGTTTAGTACCTCTTTCAGACGTCGCCCCTAAAGTCTCCCAATTATCTGAAGCATGGGTCTCAATTTGTCATAAAAGAACACGCAAAGTAAATTTCACCTTTCTTTGATTGCGTTAAAGAGATTCAAACCGTTCTACTTAGAACATATATTTGAACCAAATCCATCTCTTATCAAATCATGATTTCAGTTGTTCAATTTACCATTTAATAACCTAGAGCTGTTTCACTGATCCGGTAAAGCTCTGACGTCACCAACAATAAAATTCGACTGCCACTGGAGAGCGTTAAACAGTATTATTTCATTGTGTAGAACAGTTAACTTTCAGTATTTTAAATTCTAAATGTAATTGCCGTTCTAATTTACAAATTTAATAATATGAAATAAAATTTCACATTATGATATAAATAATATATCTTATATAGATTTATTGCATATAGTTCTGAGAAATTTTAAATTATATTAATCATATATAATATATTTAAAATTAAAATTCCGTTTTTTAATAGAAAGTGGAATATAAGCCTGTGGTATATCATGCGTGATATAATTTTTGGACGGCACGATGCATCTTGATTATTTATTGCACGTGCTGATATAATTTGATTATATATTTTTAATTCTAAACTTTAAAAGACATCTGAAGTACAGGGAAAATAGTTAACAACGGCAACTAAAAATACTTCACACGGAATGTTGTTTACCAAGAGGTTTTTTGAATCAAGAAATATTTAAATAATATGTAAATAAAAAAATATATTTCCTGTTATAAAACATATGTTTATTTAATTTTTTTCAATCAATGTTAAACATTTCTCTCCTCTCACATATATATGTATTTAAACACGTCAAATTTGAAGGGAAATCTCTCGAATGAAGAGGCAATTTGCACTCGTCAAACCATGACGGGTGATTTTCTGGTTTTTGATATAATAATTGTCCGTTTAAAAATTGAATCATCCAATCGAATAGTGGAAGTGGTGTATTATAGGTTCGTTTTAATTGTAAAATAAGAAAGTGCTGCTTTTATTAAAATTTGAAATTGAATGTGTTAGGATGCTGTTTGTGCTGAAACTGTTTGTGTTAGGGTGCGCTTAATGCAATAATAATAATGCATTGAAAACATAGACTTTGAATTTGAATTTTCGCCATCGAATTTATTTTTCTTCTCAGCATAAACGTAGCATTAAGATTTTAAGTAGGGACGACAAATAGTTTAATTTCTTTGAAAATGCTGAACATTACACAAAATATTACACCTCTATAAAATAAATAGTTGCAAAAATATTAAAAATTCATATTTGAAATGAGTTAGTTTATTGATAAGTTTAAAAAAATATCGGTTTGAGCAAGAACCTTAATTTTCTAACTTCTCTTAGAATGCACCAAAATTCACTACATTGAAATGCCGATATCTTTCTGAACACTAATGATATTGAATTGGAATTTTTATATAAGTTGACCCATATATCTGGCTCTGAAATAATGAGAACAATTACGCTATGTTTCGCACATACGCAGTAAAAAATTATTTACTACAAATGCTCATATTTCCTGTAATATTCAATTGTTTTAATCCAAATTTTAGCATAATGCTTCTTTTTTATATTTTCAATTATTCAGCAAGTTTCAAAAAATTTGGTGGTAAACTCTGCATGTTACAAGGAAAACACCTGCTGAAAAATACCTTTATATCTTCCCGAAAGTACGTAATAATAAATTAAATAATGTAAATAGTATGAACATCAAACATAACTATTGATGAAAGTCACATCTTGTTATCGGGCTTTTCAGAAAATGAACTTACCATTTCAACAGATAAAACAAATTATATTTTATTCAGCAAAATGTCAAGAAGTCCCAAGATCACATGGAACTGGCGCGACATCAATAGAGTTAAATCTTTTAAGTACCTAGGGAAACACGTTGATGATCGATTCAACTGGCTTTAGCACATTAATAAGCAAGGAGAGAAAGCCATCAAAATGCAGAAAAACCTCAAAAGAATCGCAGTCGGCAATCGCGGAATCTCTCAGATACATAGAATGAATCGCTAAAACGGTGATTGAGAGAATTCTGGCCCACAGATCTTCAGCTTAGTGTCTAAATCCAACATTCACTGCTGGAACCATGAAACACAATTTTATGAATCCCTATAAATTGTTGAATTAACAAAATATGTAATTGGCATTCAATACACGAAGTAAAAATTCAGTTTAGTTACTAATGCAGGCGCCAAGCGGAAATTAAATAGGCTCGGAAATGTAGGAAATAAATAAATATGATCATTGACCCTTCGTAGGAGGGCCTGGTATATGGTACAATTTAGGAGGGGTTACCAGGGTTATTTTTCCACCTTCTGCTTCAAACTTTCGCCAATTTTTCCCAGTTTATTTGTTTAATATTCACAGGAGCCATAAAAAAGATAAATGGAGAAAGAAAATAACATATAAAGTGGAAAAAAATTACTTATAATAAATTTTTAAATGAAATTTACAAAATGGAAAATTACTTCACTAGTTATATTTTTTTCTGCAAAAAAGAAGGAAAAAAATTTGAGTTTAAAAGTTATGCATCTTTTATGAAAATTGAAGTAAATCGCTAATATTAATTGAAGTAAATCATGAATGTTCTGAATATGAAAAGTTGGAAAAACTTTTAGGGACTTGACCTTCTTCACATTGTTCATTGCGACATGCTTGGCAAACGTGCACTGTCTTGCCAGATAATTTTTGTAGTTCAAATTATAAGACTTTATAGTGATGCAATTGTTCTTCATTCTATTACACTCATTACAACGTCCTTTAAACTTTTGTCTAATTTTTTTGTTCCAGTTAGTCCGTCGCTTCTGGTAACAGTCTTATAATGACCGCTTTGGAATATGTTTCGAGAAATCTCAGTTTGTGACGACTTTGAAGATGTGGATTC
Source organism: Araneus ventricosus (assembly GCA_013235015.1). Lineage (NCBI taxonomy): Eukaryota > Metazoa > Arthropoda > Arachnida > Araneae > Araneidae > Araneus > Araneus ventricosus. Next base: position 37,449 of record BGPR01005448.1, on the reverse strand, counting down.
ATCAAGGATGTCGCTAAAGGTTTCAAGAAATATCTTCTGACCTAAAAATACGAATTAGGCCTGCTGATAATCTTCAAGAGTCACAATAATTTTCCTGGACATATTTGGAAAGATGGCGTTCAAAGTTCGCAGACGTGATGTGAAAAAAGGTTAAGGACAAAAGAAAGGGAGTCAGACTAAACGGATTGGAAATACGCATTGTAATTTGGTGATGTTAATGTCAGGTTAGAGGGGAGAAGAGGGATCAGGGAGAAGCAGTGGGAACTTTACAGCAAAATGAATACCTTTGGCGTGCTCCGTACGTCAGCCCTTCCTACTAAGGGGTAAAATTATTTTTAAAAAAATATTTTCTATAAGATAATTTTTTGATGAATTGTTGTAGCAGATAATGAGATGTGACAATAATTTTATTATTTATATAAAATTCAAAGTGGAACTCTTTTTCTTCCATAAATAAGTAGATACACAGATTACCTTGTAAAACATTCTTAAATCTTAAGTAATCTGAATAAAAGATAATGCAGAAACTTTTCAAAATCACGATGAATATATTCAAATTTGCGAATAAAACCAGTGCAGTTGGGCATGAGAAAATCGGGCCTACCAGATGAATAAAGAATCAAAGGTTGACAATATTAATCTTTTAATTAGATTTGTTCTTAAATAAAGTTTAAAACATGCATAAGTAATCTGTATGAAAGGTAATGTCGAAACGTTTCAACAACACGATGAATGTATTCAAATTTCCGAACTAAACAAATGCAGTTATGGAGTGAGCAATTTGGTCCTATCAGGTAAATAAAGAATCAAAGGTTAAAAATATTAATATTTTAATTAGATTTGTTCTTAAATAAAGGTTAAAACATTCTTAAGTAATCTGTATGAAAGGTAATGTCAAAACGTTTCAAAATCACGATGAATGTATTCAAATTTTCGAACAAAACCAGTGCAGTTGTGGCATGAGAAAATCGGTCCTACAAGATGAATAAAGAATCAAAGGTTAACAATATTAATCTTTTAATTAGATTTGTTTTTACATAAAGAACTCAAATAAAAAAACGCATTGATAAATGAAAAGAACCAGTCATTAAATCAGAGAAGGAAAAATAATGGAAAACAGGAATAACTAGGCTTTAACAAATAACGTTTGAGTCTGGGTTTTCTGCTTTATTAGAAACCAACAATAGCAAAATCCCAGACGGTGCTGACGGCTGGAGGCGAAAGGGTTATGCTATATTTCTCCAGATATTTTCCGGGAGATATTCAGCTAAAAAGCTTCGGGAGCACTTATTATGAAATTGGCACGCTTCAGTTGATTGTTTCTATCTTTATTAAATAGAATAAAGAATATTTCAAACTTTGTTTTCAGTCTTGAAGTTCAATATTGTTTACTTAAGCATGGAAATAGCTAGAAGGTTGCATTTATTAACCCAACAATCTTTCTCTTTTAGTTTTTAAACATCAGTGCCCAACTGATTAAACTAACTTTTAATGATAGGTGAATTTCTTACAATGCGGTTAAAAATGAAGTGTTTCGATTTGCGTATATGTGCGATTATTAACATGTCTTATTATATTATTAACATGTCTTATTGATGTTTGTTTTTTATTAAACCTTCGTTGGAGGGGCTCGTGTATGGCACAGTTTAGAAGAGACTGCGTATTTAGTACACCATGTAAATTTCTCTACCGACTGTTTCAAAATTCAGTCAATTTTTGTTAGTTTATTACTTTAATCTGTTCAGGAACTATGATAGAGAGAAACTGAGAAAACTAAAAAATTAAGAAAATGTGATTCTGTATATATTGAATAAACAAGCAGCTCTCACTAAAAGACTCCACTATTTCGTCGATCTTGAGACAGTCACCATCTGTATAAGTTTTTTGGCAGTACACATTGAAATAATCGAAAAGTCCTCTCACTCATTTTTGTGTTTGTGTTCGGTTTTTCTCTTTCTTTTAAAATAATGCTTTTTACATGTACAGATCTCCTTTGTCTTTTGTTGCGAAATTTCGGGCTAAGAGAAGCTATATTTGGCGTAATGCAAGGTTCTTATAGAAAGATTTCCCTAGTATTTTGAATCCATTTCAAATAGGTTAGACTCATTGTACTCAGGTGATGTTCCTATTTGGTTAGAGGGGGGAAGAGGTCTCAGGAAAGAAGTACAGTCGATAATTCACAGCAGGAAAAATTAATTGGCATACTCCGTGAATTGGTCACCAGATGTATAAACTTTTGGGCAGTTTTCATTGAAGGAGTCGAAATAACCTCTCACTGTAGCTAACTTATCAGTTTTTCTGTGCGTGTCCCTCTTCAGGAGGCACAATAAACTTCTTTAGCATACTTAGAGGGATGGCGTATTGAGTTCGCCGATGTGACGCGACCTAAAATATGCTTAGAGTGAAAGGTGGAAGTCAGACTAAAGGAATCTGTTAGACTCATTGTACTCAGGTGTTGTTCCTATTTGGTTAGAGGGAGGAAAGGACTCAAGAAAGAACAGTCAAAAATTCACAACAAGAAAATATTCATTGGCGTACACCGTACGATAGTTCCTTCAACTAAAGGTTAAGAGAGTTAAATTTCATTAGTGTGTCTATATTTATAATAGGAGACTTGAATTCATTTACAGCTTGCAGCCTCTTGTTTCAGATATAGATCTTTAGAACCTTATTGTTTATCTATACATTGATTTTCAACATTTACAGAAACATCATAAAACTAGGGAACTCTGAAAAATAAACAACTCTATATTGATTCAGTGAAAATTAGACTATTAAATATGAAATATGTTTCTCATAGTTTAAGATATAAATTTACATGAACACAAATTATCAGGCAAATTACCAGATCATTTTCAAGATTTATACATGTATGAAACTGACGACAACAGGTTGCGTCAGTTTGTCTCATGAAAGGTATTTTCAAAACATTGGAAGATCACCCTAGACAGCAATACATTGCATACAGTGACATGAGATGCTATCGACCATGTTGGTGCTTGGTGCATAAACATTAGGGTGGATCGAAAAATCAAAGAGTGGATAAAATAATCGGCATAGGGTGTAAAAGTTGTCTTTTAGGTGTACTAGCATACATGCAACATTTTTTCAACTTTGTTTAATATCTTCCGGTGCCCCAAGACACTTGAATATTTGCAAAAAACGATTTTTATGCAAATTTCGAATTAAAAATAAAAAAATGTGTTAAAGAAACGATTTTACAGGGAGAAACGTAAAGGAAAGGGCGAAGGAATGATAAAAAATACCAACAAAAATTGGAAAATTATCGTAATGAAAAAATATCGTGTTTGTTCGATATCGCATTTTGTAAGTGTGCAAATTTCGATACATGTAAATGCTAAAAAGACATGAAAATTCCACTTGCTGAGCGAATGTTTATGAAAGATCAAAGATTAGAAATTAAAATGGTTATTGGAGGAGTGGACGTAATTGCGACTAAAAAAAGTAGAAAAGGGTAAACGAAAACAGATCGAAGACAGAAGGAAAAACGTAAAATGGTTAAAACCGATGCTGCTCTTGCTCAATCAATTGAGATACTTCAGCTCAACACTATGTCTTCGTCCTCGTATACGGATGCAATTACCATGTGGAATATCCAATCACAAATCGTTTAGATTTCCCTACCTTAGCAAGGCAATGTTATCGATACGGAATTTCAGATGGAGCAGCTGCTTCATTTGCCAGTTCTGTTCTACAAGACGTTGGAATTGTACACGAAGGAGACCTCACATGTGGTAGATCGCAATAAAATTCAATGAGCAGCGTAAAAGCTTTAAAATGCAGTTGCAGAGTCTACTAAGTTAACAGTGTCTTCGTCTCTTTTAACCGGATTATATTTCGATGGGAGAAAGAACAACACAAAGTGCTAATTAAGAGGACCCAAAGACCACGAAGGAGGGCATTATACTCTTGTAAGCCAAAGACCTAACTCTGTGTATATCGGACATGTTACTACTTCAGCAGGAGGCTAAATCCATAAAGCAATACTCAATTTTTTGTATCAAATGTATGCAATTCGTGAGCCTTAACAGTAATTGGATGCAGTGGAGCGAATGTTAATACTAGGCACAAAGAGGTATTGACTAAGCGATGGAACTGGCCTCAATAGATCATTACAATGGTGCATTTGTTTGCTTCAAATTATCTCTTACCTCTTTACCTCTTCGTCATCTACTACATTCTTTGGATGGTGCAACAAATGGTCCCTATAAACAATTTTGTCGACCAATTGAGTAAAGCAATCAAAACTTGCAAAGGAGCACCTGTAGCTCCTTTTTTGTCCAATAAGTGTGGATATATACAGATAATAGATAGAATGGTTCTCAGCAATGATCGCCAATATCTATATGATATTTGCTTTATCGATATCACGTGGTGAATGATGTTATTCTGACATGGCATTAAAGAAGCCTGGTCGATTTTTCACTCAAGGTGAATTTAAATTTTAAGTGGCAGATAAATTTTAAAGGTTATATGTCGTCAAAAGAAAAACCATCTGACAATCTTATTATTCTTGAACATATATTTATGAAGGTATATGCAACCTGTGTGGTTCCATGTAAAGAACAAAGCCCTCCATAACAGAACCAGCGCGGCGGCATATTTGGAGACTTATCTCATTTTCTAGATATTTGGAACCCAATTTAAGTAGTAAGTAGTACTTTTATTCAATGAAATAGCTTCTTTTGTCATCCTGAAAATTTGCTATTATCCAAAGCTCACAAAATAACAGAAGAATATAAGATCTTTGCTTACTACGAAAACTAATTTGACGCTAGAAATGAAAACAGGATCATCAGAATAAAAAAAATTTTTCAAGTACCAAAAAATAGAATTTAAAACAAAAGTTATACTCTTGTAAACGAACCTAACTCTGTGTATATCGGAGCATGTTACTACTTCAAACAGGAGGAGAACCATAAAAAAACACACTGGAATTTTATGAACAAATAATAGCAATTAAATGAGCTAACACCAGTAATTGGATGATGGAGCAGAATGTTACAGACTGGCAGGAGGATTATTCGCTCTGATGGAACTGGCCTCAATAGGATCATTATCAATGGTGCATTTGTTTGCTTCCAAATCTATTCTTACCTCTTTTTACCTCTTCGTCCATCTACTCATTCTTTGATGGAATGCAAACAAATGGTCCTAAACAATTTTGTCGACCAATTGGTAAAGCAATCAAACTTGTCAAAGGCTACGAGCTCCTTTTATATTAATAAGTGTGGATATATGTCAGATAATATAGATAGAATGGTTCTCATAGAATGATCGGCAAATATCTGATACGATATTTGCTTATCGATATCATAGTGACATGTTATTCTGACATGGCATTAAGAAAGCCATGTCGTTTTTCACCAAGGTAGAATTTAGAATTTAAGTGGCAGATAGAATTTTTAAGGTTATATGTCATCAAAAGAAAAACCATCTGACAATCTTATTATTCTTGAACATATATTATGAAGGTATATACAACCTGTGGGTTCCTATGTAAAGACAGAAAGCCCTCCAACAGAACCAGCGGCATATTTGGAGACTATCTCATTTTTCTAGATATTTGGAACCCATTAAGAAATATAGTAGACTTTTATTCAATGAAATAGCTTTTTTGTCATCCTGAAATTTTGCTGTGCAAAGCTCAGCTAAAATAACAAGAGAAGAGATATAAGATCTTTAGCACTACGAAACTAATTCCGTGTAGAAATGAAAACAGAGGATCATCAGAATAAAATTTTTCAAGTACCAAAAGGTAAATTTAGCAAAAGGATTATTTTGCACTTATGAACTGGCAACACTACCTCTTTTGATGAATGTTCCGTTTAAAGAAATTGAGGCCATGGTAAAAATTAGAAAAACGGAGGAAATATCCATGCCATACCCAAGCTGTAGAAGGATGTTTTCGCTTAGTGTCTGAAGCGTTGGAAAGTGTACATGAAGAAAAGAGACACGGCTTCATATTGAATAGGATATAATCAAGAAGTCTTATCAAGCATTATAATACCAAAAAGGTTTACATCATTTAGAAATATGTAAATCTTCAAACTAATAGAATTAAAAAATCTATGATGTAAGTTCACTTTTTATAAGTTTTGTGATTTATTGCTTTGACTATTAAATTTATACTTCATGTATTATTATAAAATTGTAATTATTTATAAGTTTGTACTCTAATACTTGGATAGTCTGCCAATTTTTCAAATATTTTTCATTAATTCACAATTTTTAATAGATATTTGTAAAAATGTCAATTTTTAACTTTTTGGAGGGCGTTTGGGCCACCAGAAGATATAAATGAATTTTAATAATAATAAAAAAACTTAAACTAATATACCCAAAACAAAACTTTCTTACCCGGCGCTAAAGGAAATTTTGAAAATATTTTTTTATAAATTTCAAAAAAAAAGAGAATGTCATTTTTAACTATTTTTAGGGCACTTGGGGCACTGGAAGATATGAATGGATTTCAATAAAAAAAATATATGTAAACTAATATACCTAAGACACAACTTTCCCACCCCATGCCAAAAATAATTACAAAACAAAACAAAAAAAATTGTAAATTTTCTTAAAAAATTCAATTTTTAACTATTTTTGAGGCGTTTGGGGCACCGGAAGATATAAATGAATTTCAATAAAAAAATTATATAAACTAATATACTTAAGACACAAATTTCCCGCCCCATGCCAAAAATAATTTCAAAATTTTTTTTTTCCTATACTTTTCGATCCACCCTAATAGGCTGATTTAAGCGCTGCTCTAGTCTTAAAAAGAGGAGGGAGAGAAGTAACTCCTTACTTTAGACTATCCAAACATATCCATTTGGATATGGGTATAGGTCCAGCATCTGAATTGATGTCTGATTTACTAGCCAGTCTGTATAATACATGTTAGGAAATTCGGGATTTAACTTATGAAATAACTTATTTTCCTTTCTAAATTCGTATTTTTTTCTCGTACAAGATCTCTCCTATAAGATTCGAAGCATACTTCCCTCAGTGTTTGTGCGTCATTGCTATAAGATAATCACTTCAATTGACATTTAAATTCACAGCTGTTTAATTGGAATAATATGACTCTGTCTATATGATAACCGAAGCTGGTATGTAAATCAATTAATGTTAGCAAAGTATGTATACGTGTCTTTACTGTGTGACTGACATCTCTCTCGGATCATGCTACTAGTTGACTGGCTAGCTGGTTGGCAGACAGAGGGCCACAGTCACTCTCACTATCAGTCTACGAGGCGGTCTGTCAGATAGATACAGTACCCAGATACCTGCATTAATCTTTTCAGTAGATACCTCTGGAGTAACCTCCGAGGACTTTCTGTGACATCTGTATGTTGGCTGTTTAGACAAGTAGTTTAACTGAAAGATGTAATATGCTAATGACAGAATTTACCAAATATAATGTAAGTTATAATGGTGGATCGTTGTTTTTCTAATGTTGCTACAGAGTGTTGAAATTGTAAATACGTTTTGTGTGTTCGTCCTAATAAATGGTTTTTATCTTATCTTTTCAGTCGTGCCTAATATTTGAACTACTATGTCATTCATCGGTGATTCCACACAAGGGTCAGGATGTTTCTGGACATAGAATAACGAGAATTATGAGCCAAGCAGCCTTTCACTAACAAATGGTTATGAGCCAAATTCGCTTCTTGACCATAACAATACTAAACGAAACATCCTATGACACGGGATCTTCAAGAATTATTGTCTTGTGGAATGGATTTATCAAAGGTTATAGAGAACATTAAATGCCAAGGAAATTATATCATGATACTTCAATTGACAGGTCCCTTGTGAAATGACATAGAATATACGTCATTCTAAATAAATAAAATCTGACACACGGACACTGCTTCCTTCGCAGATTTTTGAGGGCTAGTTTTATTTTCTCTCCAAAAAAAGAGCTAGATCTTCCCTCCTTTTGCAAGTTGTACTTGGAATCGACAAGAAGCGAACCTATCTGCAATGATTTGAGGTCACCCAGTGTTGAAGTTGAAGAACGCGTTTTAAACCCTCATTGTAATGAAGTGACGTGAGCGATACACGTATTCGATTGGAAACCACTGTTATAAATCTTTTTGTGCTCAATAGACGTTGTTATAGAAACTGCAAGACCATACGATTTAATTTGGATTCCTTATTAAGATTCTACTAACTGTTCGAGCGTATAATTATTGCACGTATTAGTGCTCAGGCATCGACGATTCTGCAGATCGTACTTACTTAATTTTCTGGATATACAATACATTATTCAAATTAGTTAACTAAGTTTTTTAACAAAATGATGTCTCACAATTATCCATCTGACTTCATTTCGTGGTGCTCAAAATTTTCCTTTGGGTCTCCGTGGCAGAATTGCAAAATCTTAAGTAATATTCTCTATCGTTTTTCTCTCTCTCTCAACGGTAGCAAACGGTTGTTGCTCTCGCGTATTTATTACACTACTTAAAGAAGACTTATTTTGATTAAAATAAAGCCAATTTCCACAATTCAGACTCATTTAGAACATTTTATTTAACCACTCAGTTGAATTACATGCATATATTTTAATAGGGTATTGTTGTTTTGCAGAATAAGAAACTGGAATTGCAAAATCTTAAGTAATATTCTTTATCGTTTTTCTCTCTCTCTCAACGGTAGCAAACGGTTGTTGCTCTCGCGTATTTATTACACTACTTAAAGAAGACTTATTTTGATTAAAATAAAGCCAATTTCCACAATTCAGACTCATTTAGAACATTTTATTTAACCACTCAGTTGAATTAAATGCATGTATTATAATACGGTATTGTTGTTTTGCAGAATAAGAAACTGGTTTAAATGATACGATAAAAGACAAACATACTTAAGAAACCTCATTACTTATCGAAATATTCCAAGGATTTAATATTCTAACAATTAATGAATATTTTGGAAAATATATTTACTTTTTTTCTTCATTTTTTTCTCGCTATAATTCCATACAAAATATTAAAGATATTACTCCTTTTAAAATAACGAATGAAAGTCATAGGTGTTAAGAAAATCTTCACTTCGTGAAACGATACAGTTTTTACAAATAAAGTAATATGCTCTATAAATATAGTAAATTCAAAAGTAAAAATGAATTAAAATCAAATAAACCGATCTAGATGGCTATAGTTCAATTGATCATTTCATTACGCTTTTTAAAACATTTTTGGAATATCTATAGCTCAGATTTAGAGTGAAATGTCATGCGGCTTTTCCCATGTAAAAAAGTAACCAAGCATCTTCAAAAATTATACGAACTCAATTAATTTTCTAAATATGATTAAGGTATCCGACTGCGTTCGGAGACATTTTTTTGAAAAATAACTTATATATATATTTTAATGTTATTTTTCAACTGCATATGTTTTAACACTATGAAAATGTTGTAAAATTAGGCTTTAAAAATAATATTTTTCAAAAAAATCTTAGAAATTCGGAGAAAAATGACTAAAATATTTGCCTTACGCTAACAGCCATCGACAAAATGATATTCAAATATACATAAATCCTTGTAGGAGTACATTTTTATGACAGTTATCTGCTCTAAAATATTTCTTGTACTTCAAAATAGTTTTGAGATATAGCTGAACATAGTTACTAAACTGGTAATTTTTCATAAAAAATGCTTTTCGTTTATATTTAAGCACTTAAAAATAATACTTGATTTTAAAATTGACCTTAGTTTTTAGAGGAAAACATCAGGCATATTATAGGAAACAATCTCAGAAAATTTCATATCAATACTTGAATAACGTTTTCAAAAATCATTGTTACGGTCGAACCTCAAAAATATCATTTCTCAGAAAACACATTTAAAGTGTTCATCCAACATAAAATAATGCTTACAGTTCGGTAATAAAACAGCTGTAACTCCATTTGTAATTCACGTAGACTAAAAAGTGAGACAGTTTTAGAAAGCTGGTTACACACGCTACAAAATTAAGCAATAAAAAGTTTTTTTGATAATTTCATCGAAAACGACGATTTTAAACCAGTCGGATACCTTAATTATGAAAACTCAAGACTTCCAAATATTATTATTAACAAAATTTAGACATTTCTTACATTACAATAGTTTTTCTTTCGTAACATAAAAATGCCTTTTAAAATTCAATAGAAGACGTTTAGGTCAAAGTCTTAACTTAAGTGCCATCGTCTACCTGACGGGTCGTCTTGCACGGCAGGGAATATAGCTTAACAGGATAAACACTTTCTTAAACCCTTAAGTGTCGCATTTTCTTTGCTATCTAATAAGATGACCTCTCTGTTTTGGAAAGGGGCTGTCGTTATAATTCATCTAAGAAGGCATAGAATACTTGAGATGATTATGGATTCGACGTAATTTTTGTGTCAAATTATAAAGCTAATTAATGATTAAATTTTAGTTAATAAGCCTAAAATTGCGATAATTCGATGCACTTCAATATGACGGCCACGACGGTTAAGGGGTTAATATAGTAAGATTAACGTCCATGTTCAGGCTACCCGAGGACCATTGAAGGGCTGACCTCGCAATTTTGAAGGAGGACTTTAACTGAGTCAGCACCATCATCTCCAAATTTCCTCACCACACAGGCAGGAGGGTGTTTCATTCTCATCAGATAAATTGTATACCATGTCCGGTGGATCCTCCGAGGAATCTGATCTCGAACTTGCGACCCACCTGTGTAGAAGACGAAACTCCAAATTAAGGACTGACTGCTTAGCCTATAGATATTATTCTGCTAGGGGATTTACATGAACATTTAAGCATTTTCATCACTTTCCTATGCTCCTTCAACGATGCAATATTCAGAAGAATTCAAAAATTTATTCAGAATTTTTTTTCACAGTGACCAAAAAAGTAAACAATAAATTTCAAGAAGACAAGAAAGCTCAATATATAGGGTGCCCGCATTTGTCGTGGTCCCATAGCTAATTTCTAAACAGTTAGAGATAGACATATAGTTCCAATTGGAAAAATGCTTTAAATAAAGGGAAGAATTATATTCTATGATTTTTGACTCATTAAATTCATTTCTGAAAATTTGAGAATTCTAACCTTTTATACGTTCCCTCGGTCCTATCAATCATATTTAGTAAAATATTTCTGAGACTCTAACATTTTAAACAAAAAAGTCCCACTCTTCTGCGACTAAAACTAACAGAGTTATGGAGCTTTGAATTTCATGATTTTTAACCAACCAGCGGCCTCGTCGATCAAGTGCTGCGCATTTATTGGTGGATCGTCTTCAAGATGGCTAATGAAATGGTGTAAAGTGGTCTAAGTCAGCGGTATTCAAAGCGCATAACTCGGCCAGTTTTAGTCGCAGAAAAGTGGGGCTTTTTTGTTTAAATTCTTTGAGTGTTAAAAATATTTTAGTAAATATGATTAATAGGACCGGGGGACTACATAAAAAGTTAGATTTCGTAACTTTTTCAGGAATGAATTTATTCACTCAAAAGACATATATTATAATTTTTCCCTTCATTTAAAGCATTTTTTCAATTAAAACTATATGTCTATCTCTAACGGTTTAGAAATTAGGTATTGGAACAGGGTAAGTGTGGACACCCTGGATATATAATTTTATTTTAAACACAGGCATTTTTTAAAAGTAGAAATAATATAATCTCTACGCTTAGCCATTAAACTACACAACATTGTGACCAGATCTATAATCGAAATATGATTACGGTAGTACCGAGTTTCGGATTCTGAATTCATACATTGGAATGATTGATCTTTCGTAGGGCATAAATGGTTAATAATTCATGAATGTTGCATCCATTATGAAATCATCATCTCCCAAGATATTAAGCTGTATCTCCGATGGATCAGCACACAATACATACTAAAATTAGATTCAGCTTTTAAGACAACACTATAGATTGTTTAAAATAGGAGGCTTGTTTAAAAACTACTTTCCATATAGAACACTACTTTTTTAATAGAAAATTAACTTCTAAAAATCTTAGCTCTATTTTGCCATTCCTTATAATGCTTCAAATGCAGAGAATTTAAATAAATTACGATATGTTTATCAATTAAAACTTACAAAATATTACTTCAATTCAGAGTATTTCGAATAAAAGAAGATTATGGAAAATGTTTAATCTGAAATTTGCAATTTTTGGAATTAAATAGGTTGACGACTTGACAAAATTGCAAAAATTACATTCAAGCATTATTTTATTCCCCTGAGCAAATAATTTGTTGTCCTTTAATTTTTGGACAATTGCTTAGCAAACCTTTGAAGATAAAATAATTCTGATGATATCAGTTACTGAACGTATATCTGGAACTCAGAGTTTGCTCTAATGTTTGAATATCAATGTCCCAATCTACACCTCAAATTATTAAGATGTAGCGGAAAATGTGGAAATGCATATTTGAAAAAACAGTGTTTCAGTCATAAGAATACGGCAAATTTTTTCTTGTACTTGTTTCGTCCAACGTTCTTAATCTATCTCTAGCAATATATCCTGGTCTTAATGCGATAGATCTATTAGGATCACAATCGTCCTTTTCCGACAATACGGAACTCTCTCCTTTAGTGGTTCTACTTTGATTAGTTTATAACAATCAAGTAGATGCCAAAATTTTCTTGAAAAAAAAGCTTTCATTCTGAAGAAAACAAAGCGGATTTTGAGAGTGGTCGAAAAAATAAAAAGGAAAATTTGGCATTTATTTTAATTTTATTGTTGTAAACTTATTAATCAAGAAATTGCGCATAAGAGAGTGAATATTAATTTGTTAACTTTTATAATGTGAGAATCGCATATGAAATATCGAAATCTGTATGAAGTTAATTGAAAGCGAATATAACACAGACGACTGAATTTAGAAAAGAATGCATCAATCATTAAGACGATTAATTCATTTCTCCACCAGAATATTACAGTCAAATTAAAACATGGATATATTTAAATATACTTACAATGGCTATTCTATGAATTTCGACAGAAGTTTTACACTTTTTGCATTATGAACACCTTCAGTTCTTTTTTGATTGAATCTAAATAATAATGGGTATTCTATATTTGTCATTTGAAACAGAAGATTTTAAATTCTGCAGCGTAACTAGAAGACATTTTTTGTGAACTTGCTAACTATTCGAATACGTTATTAATTATTAAGTAATTTTCTTAAAATAATCTAGATTTTAAAAATTCTGATTTGGAAATAAAATTAATGTAATCAATTTAAACGATTAATTAAAACGTCCCAGCTTTATTAAATAGAAAGAGTAAATATTTGCGGGTTTATTTTGCTTCCCTTTGTATTGGCCTGCTTTGAGATAAAAAGCATGTACGCCATTCCATATTGGTAGACAAATGTCTTATACTTTAAAAAATAACGAAACAAATTGCAGTTCCTCTTAAATTACCTCGAGAAGTTTTTACAACTTATCGATATATCAAAAATGCAAATGGGCGTATATCTTTAAATAGTGCTGGTATATGAAAAGAACAAAATACTCTAAACTTATTAAGAAAATTTGCATCTAAATTATTTTAATTACTTGGGAAAAGAAAATTTCTTGCTTCTTATTCAATGCAAAATTTTCTTAACAATCTTAGATATTTTCTAAAGGAAATGTACTACATTGTATGAAAATAAATTCATGGCATTTCCTCAATGAAGTTGCTTAGCAACCCTTATTATGTAAGAATTGAATTGATTTCCTTTTACGTGCCAAATGTAAGGAATTTTTAAAGTCTGAAAATATTCACTATATATAAAAATCCTTTTTTGTTTGTAGAATAACAAACCGTTTCTTCAAAATAATATCGTCAGTAGATCTTCATTTATATTAACGAATGCAAATAATTTTATTCTTGGTGCTGAATCAGCAAATTAAACGTTAGTTGCCGGAATTGTACATAGTTCGATCTAAAACGTCTGTTGCAGGTATTGTACATAGTTCGATCTAAAACGTCTGTTGCAGGTATTGTACATAGTTCGATCTAAAACGTCTGTTGCAGGTATTGTACATACGATTTAAAACGTTATGTGCACGTATCTTTGAATTTTATTAAAATTCCATCGGAGGGAGAAGATTAACAGATAATTTTTACAGAACACTTTATATAAAGCTTCGTATAATAAAGTCATTATCAATTTAAAAACCTATTGCCAGTAATACAATTTTCTCACCACATTCAACTCTTTATGTTCCTCATTCTTCCTCCTCTCACACTTATATAAATTTTTCAATGGTAGTAAAGAAATATTTCTATTGCTTTAAGATTTTCTGGCGTTCTTTTTTAGTTTTAGCATTATTAGAACCTCTTGATTGGAAACATTTATTCATATGTTAATGTCACCAAAAAGAGCATTAAAAAATTAAATGAAAAGCTGTTTTATTGACTTTTGTACAAAATAATTAAATTCTTTGAGATTAGATGCATAAAAAATACATTAGTTAAAAAAGAAATATCTGCAGAATCGGGTAGTAAATCCATTTATTTTTCATTTGGAACACCCAACAACCGATTGGCAGCTGCGACTGAGTTATCATGAATATGCAAATTGATTTTCTGTGATGCAGTATAATCGATTGATAATTCCACTGAAGCACGTGATTCAGTAGAAGAGGTTTGAACCATTTTAGGATTTAATCAGAAAAAAAAGTTAATAAAACTCTATAATATCAATGGTAAAGCAGCGTCTTCTTCAGCTGTTGAAGGAAAGAATCGAACTTTTAGAATATTTCTGAAGTGGAAATACAAATAATTGTAGAGAAGGGAAAACCGTTCGTATTTTTTTGGAAAGACAATTTCAAAATACATATCTTCAAGTGGATTTGTAAAAGTTTTTGTCAAACACAGTTTACGAAACTATTTTTCAAAATTTTTACTATGTTTATTCCGGTTTGTGAGGAAGTGTGTTTGGCGCATGCAGAATGAGTGATTCAACCATTTTGTTTAAGAATTATTAATTAAACTCTGCCTACTATATCCGTCAGTATTTTAATGAAGCTGTTTATTTGAATATGCCAAAAAATATGTTTCATATTATCTTAAGACCTTTTTAAGAAAGAAATATTTTTTCAATATATTTTAGGGAACAATAGGAGATATTTGTCGCTCATACTTTTCATAAAAATGGTCTTTGGTTCTTAATATTTTGGCTCGAAACCACAACGTATTTTAGCAGTTATCATTAACAAAGTAATAAAATTTCTATTTGAACTCTGCTTCTTTCAAGAAATATATGTAATTTCAAGACATATTTAAACAGTTAAGAAGTTATTGACTGTGACTAATGAGAGTGCAAAGTATTGTTATTTAAAAAAACGTAAATGTATTTTTCAATGTTCTTTCATAAAATAAGATTTCAGGTTAAGCGATTGTTGTTTTTTAATTTTCTGTTTTATTAATCCCATCTGTTAAAAATCATTAATTTATTATTCAATTAATATTTTTAATAATATTTCAGCTTTCTTTGAATATTCATTGGTATACATCTTGATATTAAACTAATGAATAATGTCCTTCAGTCAATAATATTGAAATGAAAAGAAGTCTACTTCTTCAATGTTATAAGAAAATGGCGTGCGTTGAAAACGGCACACAGCAAAATATACGATAATGTGATTTAGCAGCTAGAAGCAACAGTATTTGGCGTTTTGAAATAACATACAACAATCACTTAACTAAGTGAAACAATCGTTCTTCTTTAGGGAGGACAGTCCACCTTTTGTAAGTTCTGTTCTCTTTCTCGAAAAGTGCGCAATAAATAATGTTACAAATGATTTTATTACGCATTTATAATATTATTGTGCTTTCTGTATTATTGTTGCAATGAATAGAATGTTTATTTTAATTACGATATTTTTTAAACATTCAATTGATTTGTGACCTTCGTTTTCATTGTAAAAATGTTGGTCAACTTAACACAACACACACACAGAAATTTGAGAGAAGATGTAGCTAGCCTATATAAGTGTTTTACAACAATAAAAAATTGCAACAATTTGTTAAATTTGACATCTGACATTTTCATTTACCAATGAGAATTTCATAAATATTATTGTTTTTGTGAAGGAAAGCTATCCTGTTTTATACTTTAAATTTGAAATTTCCCTTTTTAAATATCAGAATTGTTCTTACACTAATTGTTCTTACAGAATTGTTCTACAACATTGTTAAATATTTACAGTTGTTAAATTAGAAAGCATTCTAAATAACTCAAGTAAAATTAGAGGTAGAAGGTGAATTATAGTGAATTAAAAACCATTCAAAAGTCAATTTAAAAAAGGGATTTATTTACATAGAAGCAAAAAATATTGCAATTTCCAATGATGAACACTAATTTATAACGGACCCGCATTGTAATTTCTCCCTGATGATTAAGGACAAAAAAAACAATGAGAATCTGATGTCCAGTTACATGAAGCCAAAATTGAATGTCTCTGAGTTATGAGACATTATTTTCTGTCAAAAAACAGCTACTTGTAATTTAGAAAACGCCGGGAAGCTGTGTAATTGGAAGTTAATGGTATGCTAATTGAAATACTTGTACCAAGAATGAAATACTTTATGTTAGTGTTGTTCAGATTTGTATTTCTGGGAAACTCAATATCACCTGATTTCAATTTCAGAAGAATGGCTTTTACTATTATGGAACAAAATATTTTCTTAGTTAATGGATATTCGAGTTTTTTTCGTTCATTTGCCATGACAAAAAATTGATTGCTGTTTCTTGAAAGCAAAGGAACAAATGAAGAAAATGGCTGCCTTCCTTACAATCAACTTTGTTTCTTTTGATTTGCTTTTATACTAAGTGTTTTGGTAGAGAGGATTTAATGATATTCTTCTGGAAAGGGCTATTACAAACAAATATTTAGTATTTTCTAATGATTGAAAGAAAATAGTCCTTATGTTTTTAGTTGCATGTAGCTCGAGATGCATGTGTTTAAAAGTTGCCGCAAATGAGACGTCTGCTCTAATAGGCTCTGCAAACTATAAAACAAACAATTGCAATTTCTAATGCATACTTTGGAAGATTTCGTTTGTCACGATATAAGATATGCGTAAGCTCCTTCGAAAAAGTAAATTTGAGCATTAAATTTGTAATTTTTCTTGAAAAAATCATTTTCAAGAAGTGGTTGTAGGTTACTGATCAAACTTCCCTTGAAATTGTAGCACTGCGCTTTGAGTGAGTCAGATGTCTCCATACAAAAAGTAAGAGCATTGACTAATTTCATTTTCGTTTTGAGGAAGATGAACTAAATGAAAAGAGATGACACTTGTAATGAAAGAACGGACGGCATAATTCTATTGGCTGGAAGGGGTACCACCTGTCATGAAGCAGGGACTTTCAAGGCAACGCTCAGAACGCAGTTAATCCATTACACTTTCGCAAAAGTTATCATGAAATTCAAAAGGTCAGCTTACGCAGGCAGATCTGGAAGACCAACGGCAGCAGATAAATGTACTTCAACACAGGTGTTAGCAGCGATGGCTAGGAATCGGCAGAAAGGGATCTATTATTGATCTAGCTGTTCGCCACCAACAAGGGAGCGTATTGACCAGATATATTTCCGTGCGATTTCTTTTGTGAGGCCACTTCAAGGAAATTGTGCACCAGAAAATTCCGTAAGTCATTCAAAAGTGAAGCAGATCATCGTTCATAAATATACAGCATTTTTTAAATCTATTAACTAGTGTATTCCAAAGCATAGTTCCGATATCGAATTATGGCATTTTTACACTTATAATCTAAAATTAAGTTATTCATAGACATTAGTAATCCATTGAAATCTTAGGTGGTTCTTAAAAATTAAGTTATTCATAGACATTAGTAATCCATTGAAATCTTAGGTGTTTGATGGCTCTGAGTTGAATCAATACTACAACGCAATTAGACGGTACAGTACTTACAGTGTTAAGAGGTCTGCTACTGGTTATGGATGCTGGGTATTTCAAGAGCATTGTTATGTGATTTTTAATAGTGTTTCTGTGACTGAAAATTTATGAAGCTGATGATGACAGTCTGACTGATCACTATCTTTTGATTAAACAGAATAAAACATAGTAGCAAAAATCCTTGACACACTCATTCATCTCGAACAAGAATAGCTTAAATAAATGTTAAAATTGTTTAATGTTCCGTTATAATAACCGCAAGTATTTTCTTGGAAGCCCTCATGCATGCTACTTGGGTTTGAAGCATCTTTCCATGCAATCTAAATTTCATGTTATAAAAATTTCAGAAAATATTAATTTTCTCAAATTTTTATAACATGAAATTGAGATTATTATTAACTTTATTATATCTTGAGGAAACAAACTAACGCATATATGAAATGCAGACAATTTAAAAAATATTCATTTACGACATGTAAACGCAGTTTCAGTTTTAACTTTTTGTAGAAAAGTTACTTCTCTATGTTAATCATTTCTTCTATGATTAAAACTATAAAGCACCTGAGTTTTTGTTCATTTATAATCAAAACTCAGTTAATAATCAGTTCAAATAATCTAATGATTCAAGAATAACTGCAGTATTAATTTAATTACTGGTATTTAGTTTAACCCTCGAGGACGCGCATGGGGCCTACGAGGCCCGGTTCCTGGAAGAATTTATTGCAGAAAATTAATCCCTCAACGAAATAACTCCAGATTCACAGTAGCTGCATTCAAGGTCATTTACTTGCTGACCACAATTATTTCAAGAATTTCCCCTCATTTGTTATCTCAGAAAACAGTAGGTTGGACCTCCGAAGCCCGATGCGCGCTCGTGTTTCTGTGTAGGATTACTAAATAGAACGGATAGATCGCGGCAATTTGTCGCTATTCGAACTACAAATATCAAATGTAAAGATAATAAAAGCTTCCAGCTGAAAACCAAATAATTAAGAATCGATTAACGAAGAAAATAAAGAAAATGATGCTGTTGAATTAACTAGAGACAATATGTTTAATTCTAAAAAGGAATTAGACAATGAATGGAATAGTTGTGAGTCCACTGAATATTTAGAAGAAGGCTGGAGTTAAAAAATGGTGTAGTAAACGGTAAGATAGGTGGAATTATTGAAAATGGTGTAGTAAACGGTAAGATAGGTGGAATTATTGAAAATGGTGTAGTAAACGGTAAGATATGTGGAATTATTGAAAATGGTGTAAAATAGAACCTCGCAAAAATATGGGAACTTTTTACACACAACATCGTTATACAACTACACGAAAACTTTGGTGAAACAAGAGTTGTATTCGGTTCAAAAGTCTTGGAAATGCTTATCGATGGGACAGATGATGCATTAATATTTATATCCAGGAGAATTCATGTAATTTTGGATGGGAAAGCTAGCATTTTCATAAATACCTTGGAAATATAAGCATTCATCAATTTCCTTCAATTTAATGCGCTTCGTAGAAGAGATTTATCTCATAATTAATATATCATGTTCTGTACATTAGTGCAACAAAGGTTTCATTGGCTTAAAGGAAAATTTTTCCAATAGCAGGTTTTCCTTTCGCCTCATGAAATAACATTAAATAATGGCAGTAAATTAAGTTCTTCATTTCTATTTGTATCAAAATTCCTACTTTTAACATATTGCACATTTCTCGCTCTCTGATCTAATTGCACTTTACATTTAAGCGTCGCTGTTAATATCTATATTCACATCACAAGAAAGTATTGCAGTGCACGCACACATAAAGCAATTTAACCGTAGTGAGTGGGTTGAAATTTCTAACATAACTGCAGTTGGAAGGTTTTACAGTATCCTAAAATTTAACTAAGCTTTTACACGCAATGTTGAATACAGTGATATTTGCCTTAAGCAGTTTTAATTAAATTGTATGTTACACAAGTTTAGACTTGTCTAAACATCGCATAAATTTGAATGAAACTTGGTCATTTATGTAAAGTTCTGAATCAGGGAAATATTTTGGGAAAATTCTGAGCAAGTAGCAAGTTTGTTTGAAGTTATTGCTCAATTCATAGGATAAGGCAATTTATAATTTTTCAAACTACAGTACATTTAACAAATAAAATTTTCTATGTATTGTTAACATATAAAATCTTTGAAAAAG
>BGPR01005448.1:0-17354 GCA_013235015.1 Araneus ventricosus | reverse complement strand
ATCAATGTTTTCTGTCCATGGAGAGGTATTCATTTTCAGTCAGGGTATCCGGGAATATTTCGGTCTTCAGAGAAAATGATTAAGGTGAATGAGGAATATAAATTTTTTGGAAAAAAATTATTTATGAATTCAAATAAAAAAATTAAATTTCATATACTTGATACCAGATCCAAAATAATACAGTAAAAGTGTTATAAATCCGAGTAAAGAATCTGAAATTGAAATAGACGGTGCAATTTTAGTTTAGTTAATTTACTTTCATTAAAGTCCCGCCTTGAAGTAGTATTCCTTAAACATCGATAGACTATCGATACTATCGAATCGAAGTCGACAGCATCGAGTTTTCGGAACTATCGACTGAAACGATCTATAGTATCGACTTTCTCAAAACTATCGATAGTATCGATTGTTTTCTCCCGGGCAATAGTGTCGATAGGCGCATTTTCAGTGTATAGTTTACAAACTATCGGCAGGAACTATCAATAGTTTCAAAACTATCCACTGGAACTATCGATAGTTTCAAAACTAACGACTGGAACTATCAAGAGTTTCAAAACTATCGACTGGAACTATCAATAGTTTCAAAACTATCCACTGGAACTATCGATAGTTTCAAAACTAACGACTGGAACTGTCAAGAGTTTCAAAACTATCGACTGGAACTATCGATAGTTTTTAAAATATCGACTACAAATGCGCCTATCGATAGGGTTGCCCGGGACAAAACAATCGACACTATCGAAAGTTGAGTCGATGGTTTGGGATAAATATCGACTGCACTATCGATAGTTGAACTATCGATGCTTAAGAAGCACTACCTTGAAGCATCACGAGGTCTATTTTGGGGCGTAACTCGTAATTTTGAAGCGCAGTTAGATGACTAGGATGACACCTTCTTTATCTGGACCGATGCAAGAATGCGACATAATAAAATTAACTGCTTAAAAGAAATACACATAATGGAATATTCATAAGCTTTAAAAAAATCGTTTTATTGACTAAAAATATGTTTTCGACATAATGATGCAATCATAATTAGTTAACACCAGAATTGTAGAAAAGGCATGCATTTCCCAAGAGAGAAAAAGTAAATCTCATTTTGTTAAATCTTGCATTTGCTTATTATATTATTAGGTTTGATACAAAACAAATAATAAAATGAAGATAAAAACTGGTAAAATCTCTAATGTTTCCATTTTCCATTGATTCCGTTTTAAATTGATTTTTTTTCAGGATTTTGAGTTAAGCCAAAGGTTTTCCTTTATTTTATAAACTTTTAAAAATAATATTAATTTAATTCTATGATTTGAATTTTTTTTATTAACCCGAAATTAACGATTATACTTGAATAATTGCTTTGAAAGTTAAAAAAACTAAACGCAACAAATGAGTAATTTAAATCAAAGAAGTATTTGCTTTAGAATGGATTTTCTTTTCTGCTACATACATTCACAGCAAATTCCTTCTTATTCATGGTTTATCTTCTTTAGAGAAAGTTGCAAAATTTAAATCAACACAAGTTATCCTAATTATCGCCAAATCATTTTGAAGCACAAAATGACGAAATTAAATCTTCTTGGATTATTTTTCAAATAGTAGTAGGGAAAAATTTAGAACTGTGCTTTACAAGTATATTTTAATGAAGAAGGAATTATCTAAAACTAAAGTTATTACAATTTGGAAATAGTCCCGAACTTGCTTTCTGTTTCTTTCCTTTGTTATGTTTCAGGCATATGGAATTATAATTTATCCCTATTATTTTCATTAAAAGGAAGAGGTAGTTCACGCATGAATATAAAAAAAATATTGCAATTTTCTAAACATATAAAGCACTGCAATTAATATGATACAGGGAGATAAAAGATTCATAAAGGGAGAGAATTACGAAGTTAATGCGCTAATATTACTTTGCTCTTATACAGAATCCATCAGATAAAAATAGTGGAAAAAAAAACAATTTTTCGCGAAAAGTATTAATAGTTATCTATTTATTGCCTACATTAACATACCACAATTTCCAGACATGAAAAAGAGGAATGTAATGTCTTTTTTTCTGTTTCTACTTCGTTTATTCTTGTCTTAATTAGGTAGATATCTTCTTGCTGAGACGGAAATATAATGATTATAGTATAGTATATTATTACTGTAACATTTTACTCTGGAAAGAAGAAGAAACGCACTAAAAAATCAAAGCGAACGAGTGGAATAACTGTTATTTCAACAAGCGATTATCTTGAAAAAGTTTTTCATTATCTATAGATCTCCCTAGTTAATGCATTTTGCCAATAAAACGTTGTGATTACAGAGCAAAATGCTGTTTCTATCATAGAATAAAAAGGCAGGGTATGATCCGCATTCCTTTCCATTTTAGTGCAGCTGTTACTATTCCTTCGAGAATTTCTCTTGTCCTTTTGCTTAATAACTGCTCCCATGGCACCTCATTAGAGAATAATCTGATGAAAGCGATTTCGGCTGAAATAACCGGAGAGATAGAACGTTAAGCTAAATAGAGATTCGGTAATTTTTAAAGTATGTAATTAGAAAGATTCTTTGCATGACGTGTTTAGAATCTTGTAATTTTTTAAATGATTACTCTTTCTGAGAATGATACATGTATGCTATAATTAAAAGCTGTTCTGACTCATTACATCTATGCAGCATTTTTGATATAAAAATTGAATTTTGATTGAATTTTAATATTTTTGATTTGTCCGTATAAAAATTGAATCACCCAATCGAATAGTGGAAGTGGAGTATTATAGGATGGTTTTAAATGTAAAATATGAAAGTGGTGATTTTATTAAAATTTGAAATTGAATGAAATGCATGCTATAAATTAAAACTCTAATCAGAAGCGTAACTCGAGGAAAATTACTGTTTGTATTAGGATGCGCTTAAAATATTAATAATAATAATGCATTAAAAACATAGACTTTGAATTTGAATTTTCGCCATTGAGTTTATTTTTCTTCTCAGCACAAACGTAGCATTAAGATTTTAAGTAGGGACAAATAGTTTAATTTCTTTAAAAATGCTGAACATTAGAGAAAATACTACACGTCTATAAAATAAATAGTTGTAAAAATAATAAAATTTCGTATTTGAAATGAGTTAGTTTATTGATTTTTAAAAAAATATCGGTTTGAGCAAGAACCTTAATCTTTTAGCTTCTCTTAGAGTGCACCAAAATTCACTACGTTGCAATGCCGATATCTTTCTGAACACTAATAATATTGTATTGGAATTTTTATATAAGTTGACCCATATATCTGGCTCTGAAATAATGAGAACAATTACGTTATGTTTCGCACATACGCATAAAAAATTATTTACTACAAATGCTCATATTTCCTGTAATATTCAATTGTTTTAATTCAAATTTTAACATAATGCTTCTTTTTTATATGTTCAAGTACTCAGCAAGTTTCAAAAAATTTGGTTTTAAACTCTGCATGTTACAAGGAAAACACCTGCTGAAAAAATTGGGATTTCTTTAAGAAAAACCTTTATATCTTCCCGAAAGTAGGAATATGCATGTAAATAGTGTGAATATCAAAGATAACTATTGATGAAAGTCACATCTTGTTATCGGGCTTTTCAGAAAATGAACTTACAATTTCAACAGACAAAACAAATTATATCTTATACAGCAAAATGGCAAGAAGTCCCAAGATCACATGGAACGGGAACGACATCAATAGAGTTAAATCTTTTAAGTACCTAGGGGTACACGTTGATGATCGATTCAACTGGCTTTAGCACATTAATAAGCAATGAGAGAAAGCCATCAAAATTCAGGAAACCTCAAAAGAATCGCAGGCGGCAATCGCGGAATCTCTCAGATACACAGAAGGACTCTCTGAAACGGTGATTGAGAGAATTCTGGCCCACAGATCTTCAGCTTAGTGTCTAAATCCAACATACACTGCTGGAACCATGAAACACATTTTTATGAATCCCTATAAATTGTTGAATTAACAAAATATGTAATTGGCATTCAATAAACGAAGTAAAAATTCAGTTTAGTTACTAATGCTGGCGCCAAGCGGAAATTAAATAGGCTCGCAAATGTAGGAAATAAATAAATATGATCATTAACCCTTCGTAGGAGGACCTGGTGTATGGTACAATTTAGGAGGGCTGGCATATGGAGTGCACCAGGGTAATTTTTCCACCTGCTGCTTCAAATTTTCACCAATTTTCCCCGTTTATTTGTTTAATTTTCACAGGAGCCATAAAAAAGATAAATGGAGAAAGAAAATAACATATAAAATGGGAAAAAATTACTTATAATAAATTTTTAAATGAAATTTACAAAATGGAAAATTACTTCACTAGTTATATTTTTTTCTGCAAAAAAGAAGGAAAAAATTAAATTTTAAAATTTATGCATCTTTTATGAAAATTGAAGTAAATCCCTAATATTAATTGAAGTAAAGAAGTTATGAATATGTAAAGTTGGAAAAAACTTTTAGTGTCTTAATCTTCTTCACATTGTTTATTGCAACTTGCTTGGCAAACGCGCACTGTCTTGCCAGATGATTCTTGCAGTTGAAATTATAAGACTTTATAGTGGCGTAATTGTTCTTCATTCTATTACATTCATTACAACGTCTTTTAATGGTTTTTCTAATGGTGACTTTGACGGTCTATTCGTTAAGGATGTCGCTTGAGTTTTCAAGAAATATCTTCTGAACTTGGAATACAAATTTGACTCGTTGATAATCTTCAAGAATCACAATAATTTTCCTGAACGTATTTGGAGAGATGGCGTACTGAGTTCGCTGACGTGATGCGAAAACAGTTTAAGGCGACACGGTACCATCTAAACAATTTTTTTAAATTTTAATATTTGGAATTTCATTTTAATTGTATTTTAAGTAAAAGAGTACTCTATAACTGTCTCGCACAAAAAATTTGAATTTTTTCTAAAGTTTTTGTAAAATTTATTTTTTTTTTAAAAAATTTAACTTTTTAAAAATCTCTAAGGCTTTTTTAAATATGCAGATTTTTCACAAAATTTTTTTCCGGGTAACTAATAATATACTACATAAAACTTGCTATTGATTTCCCCCTGCTGATAATATTTAATTTATTATTATTTTTTTTATTGTTTAACACACAAAAAAATTTCAAAAATGCATTAATTTTGAATTTGAACATTTTTTAAAAAAATTCCATACCATACATCTTAGAGGTAATTCCATAGTAAGTTGCAGGAAACTTATATTTCAGAACATGAACAAAAAATTTCACACTCCTACTTCAATATTTAAAAAACCTTAGGCTTGCGAAAAATGGTACATAAACAAAAATACAACATGGAGAAATATGAATTTAAAATTTTCATTTCAGCAATAGTATGATATAAATCCTTGAAAGAATAGCCTGTAACTTTTACAAAATGTCAATTAGCTTATTCTAAATTGTTTAAAATAAAAAAAAAAATTGCAAACATTTGTTAAAATAAAATATTATACTTGTGTAATGAATGTATACAGAAAAACAAACGAATGTACAATTTCACAAATCTTAATCATAACAATTTAAATATGTATATATATATATATTAAATTATGAAACGCTATATAAATTATTAAAACGCTGATTAAATGCAAATTTCTGCTACAAACATAAATTTACAACACATATAGAAATATAAACACCCTTATTTACGTTATTTTGGAAGCCCTAATGTATCAAAAATAGTAAACGAACAAAAACAAAAAACTCTTAATTTGAAACTTTCATTCTTATAAAGAAAATTTCATTTATATTTACTTATAAATGGTATTTAATATATGCTACGATTGAAGAATTCCATTCAATAATTTGTTTAAATAAATACTTTAAATGATTGCAATAATAATTTTCTTGAAATTTCATATATGGAGTACAAAATATCACCGAATACAATTGTGCAAAATTTTGGTTACACTTTTAAAAACAGTTGATATTCATAAGAATTAAATTTTGCGGAATTTCTATTGTTCAATCAATTATTAAAAACATAATGCATTTATTATTTTTATAAACATCCAATTTAAAAATGCCCTGCTTTGTATGTTATACCCTCTTTTTCACGAATTAAATTTTCCCTGCGTTTATGACCTAGTTTTATTTCTTTCTGTACCAAATTGTATAACATTATTCTCCTTCTTTTTCTAAAATATATCCTCCTATAGTCTTTATACAATGCTAAATTTCTTGCACTCGTGTTGAGTTGCATGTTGTTTTCATCTTGAAGAAGTTCAAGCGTTTTTAAGGTTCCAATATTAAACTCGGAGATTGCTTCACAAGCTGCAATGTTTACACGTTTCATCGATGCAGATGATATTTTCGAACACTTACTCCAAATGACACTGTGAAGAGTCTCATTGGAATTTTGTGTCATGCACCGAATACAACGTTCTAATAGTTCGTTTGATACAAGCCTCTGGTAAATTGGCAATATTTTGCCAAATGAGCTTCATTCACAGGTGTTTTCACTAATTCTTTATGTGAACCTGGTGTTATACCACTTGCAATTGCTGCCTGGTAAAAACACCGCGATTCTTGACCAGAAGGGCATTTAAAATGCTGTGGTTTTTTGTCTGTGGAAATGCTATGATATAATGTAGCATAAATAGCAGTCTTTATTTTGTCAGCATTTCCTTTGTTCTTCAATATGGCATTTTGATAATACTGTGTCAGCTTCTGGATGGTTTTCTCTTTTAAGCTGCCATGAGATTTTCCACCAAGAGTAACTCCTCTTGACCGCCATTCTTTCACACAATTTTGAAGAGCTGTGCCAAGTAGCTTGCTCACGTGATTCACGCATTCTTCTTTTTTTATTTCAATATCGCCATAAACCTTTGTTTCAGTTAGATGTTGAAACGCTTTAGAATCACCATCTGAAAGCACAGAAGTATATCTGAATCCAATTTTTTCGTACCTCGACCGCAGTTAAATGCTGCTTGTACTTCCTTGGAACCTGAAGATCCGCAATGATTCACATTACAAGAATCTTTGTGACCCTCATACCAAATTTCGTATTCAGCTGAGATTTTATTTAATTCACCCTTGGCCAGTTCACATTCTTTACATTTGACATGACTTGATAGTCAATGGCTTACCCAGTGAGCATATCTATGACACAACCAATGCCTGTCTGTGATGTATGCCCTCTGGTCAGCCAGGTTCCATCAAAAGTAACAGCGATATTCGTTATACCGTCCTTTTCTTCATTATAGGCCTTTTTAACCTCACTTCTAATCTGATGAAATTGTTTTTCAGATGCTTTTGTAAGTGATGAATGCAACATTTTATTATATACATTAAAAGTCCTACTGGACATCAAACGCATGTTCATAAACATGCAAAATTTTTCAAGTGCTGTATACCCTCGCCCAAAACTCAAAAATGCTTGTGTAGCACGCAGATTAATGTCAAAGGGCTGATTTTGTCCATTTTCATTCTTGATCATCTGTTTTGAAGTTTTAACTTCATTAATAACTTTATCACAAAAGTCACACACAACTTTTAAATCTTGACAGAATCCATATGCTCTTCCAAAGACAACGCGCAAACTAGAATTTTTGCATGTATTGCACAGGTGATTTTTAAAAAGATCTGTGAATACATTTGTATCAATAATCACATATGTTGGAGATTTGGATTCATCTTTATATTTTTCTTCTGATCTTATAGAATTATTGCAGGTTTCTTCAAGATTTAAACACCTCAAGTTCGTGTTCCGAGAAGGATTTGAGCTTGTATTCCAATCAACATTTGGGCGCCACCTCTTATGAGTATTTTTTTCTACCAGTATCGCTTTTCCTCTTAGTCCTCGGCATAATGTATTAAAACTTCTTCAAAGAAGTTAAATTCAACAGTTCAATGAAAAAATACCTTTGGAAGCGAAAGGAAACAAAATTCCTAATCACAAAACACTATTTCTTGTGCTTTCGGAGATCAAAACCGAAAAATAAAACTTTCAAGAATAGAATAACTCTTAAAACGCTATAGATAACTCGGACGTAAACAAAACAGAGTGACTTACTTCATTTCAGTTTAACTATACATTTGCGAGCGGCAGAAAAAATAATAATTCATTATTTGTGAGGCTCTGTTCTAGCAGACGATCTGAAAAGTGGGCGTGGCAACATTGTTTACTCCCCTATCATGCATCGAAAATTCTTCAATAACTTAATAAAAAATACAGATACAACTCTGGAATTTTAAAGACATATTTAGAATGATTCAAGCTATGATATGAGACAATAAAAAAATTTCGATATTTTGATTATTTTTTTGGGTACCGTGTCGCCTTAACTCTTTAATCCCGATGCGACTGTTTTCTTCTAGCCCTTTTAAAACCGAGCCTTTTTGCGAGGATACGACATGAATTGGACTCTCCCAACCTGGGTGGTCATTTACTCCACCAAGCCAACCCCTGACATAAACTTCCCTTAAGGCGCACCGAAATGGGCTGTGGTTGGCAAGGATAATTGGACCCCCTATCGCGCTTATCTCCTAAGAGATCCCAGAAACTCCCCTCCCCTCAAAAGAAGCCAACCGCCTCAGACACCGGCCTTCTTAGCTGTTAAAGAGACATTATTAGACCGCCCTGGAACGCCTCGCTTGGTGTGAGAGGGTTAAGGACAAAAGAAAGGGAGTCAGACTAAAAGGATTGGCAACACGCATTGTAATTAAGGATGTTCCTATCCGGTTAGAGGGAAGAAGAGGGGTCAGGGAGAAACAGTAGGAAATTTACAGAAAAATAAATCTCTTTGACGCCAAAGAGATTTATTTTTCTGTAAATTTCCTACTCTGCACGCCAGCTCCTCCTACTGAGGTTTAAAATTATTTTTTAAAATATTTTATATAAGATGAATTTTTTGCATGAATTGTTGTAACAGATAATGAGATGTGACAATAATTTTATTATTTATATAAAATTCAAAGTGGAACTCTTTTTCTTCCATAAATAAGTAGGTACACAGATTACCTTGTAAAACATTTTTAAGTAATCTGTATGAAAGGTAATGTCAAAATGTTTCAAAATCTCGATGAATGTATTGAAATTTCTGAACGAAACCAGTGCACTTGTGGAGTGAGCAATTTGGTCCTATCAGATGAATAAAGAATGAAAGGTTAACAATATTAATCTTTTAATTAAATTTACTCTTACAGAAAAGTCAAAACATTCTTAAGTATTCTGAATAAAAGATAATGTAGAAACGTTTCAAAATCACGATGAATATATTCAAATTTCCGAATAAAAACAGTGCAGTTGTAGCATGAGAAAATCGGTCCTACCAGATGAGTAAAGAATCAAAGGTTAACAATATTAATCTTTTAATTAGGTTTGTTCTTACATAAAGAACTCAAATAAAAAACGCATTGATAAATGAAAAGAACCAGTCATTAAATCACAGAAGGAAAAATAAGGGAGAACAGGAATCACTAGGCTTTTACAAATAACGTCTTAGTCTGGGTTTTCTGCTTTATTAGAAACCAACAATAGCAAAATCCCAGACGGTGCTGACGGCTGGAGGCGAAAGGGTTATGCTATATTTCTCCAGAGTTTTTCCGGGAGATATTCAGCTGAAAATCTTCGGGAGCACTTGTTATGAAATTGGCACGCTTCAGTTGATTGTTTCTGTCTTTATTAAATAGAATAAAGCATATTTCAACCTTTGTTTTCAGTCTTGAAGTTCAATATTGTTTACTTAAGCATGAAAATAGCTAGAAGGTTGCATTTATTAACCCAACAATCTTTCTCTTTTAGTTTTTAAACATCAGTGCCCAACTGATTAAACTAACTTTTAATGATAGGTGAATTTCTTACAATGCGGTTAAAAATGAAGTGTTTCGATTTGCGTATATGTGCGATTAACATGTCTCATTGATGTTTGTTTTTTATTAAACCTTCGTTGGAGGGGCTCGTGTATGGCACAGTTTGGAAGAGACTGCGTATTTAGTACACCAGGTAAATTTCTCTACCGACTGTTTCAAAATTCAGTCAATTTTTGTTAGTTTAATACTTTAATCTGTTCAGGAACTATGATAGAGAGAAACTGAGAAAACTATTAACAGATAAAATAAAAAATTAAGAAAATGTAAGTCTGTATATATTGAATAAACAAGCAGCTCCCACTAAAAGACTCCACTATTTCTTCGATCTTGAGACGGTCACCAGCTGTATAAATTTTTTTTGGCAGTACACATTGAAATAATCGAAAAGTCCTCTCACTCATTTTTATGTTTGTGTTCGGTTTTCCTCTTTCTTTTAAAATAATGCATTTTACATGTACAGATCTCCTTTGTTTTTTGTTGCGAAATTTCGGGCTAAGAGAAGCTATATTTGGCGTAATGCAAGGTTCTTATAGAAATATTTCCCTAGTATTTTGAATCCATTTCAAATCGGTTAGACTCATTGTACTCAGGCGATGTTCCTATTTGGTTAGAGGGGGGAAGAGGGCTCAGGAAAGAAGTACAGTTGATAGTTCACAGCAAGAAAAATTCATTGGAATACTCCGTGAATTCGTCACCAGATGTATAAAATTTTTGGAAGTTTTCATTGAAGAAGTCGAAGTAACCTCTCACTGCAGCTAACTTATCAGTTTTTCTGTGTGTGTCCCTCTTCAGGAGGCACAATAAACTTCTTTAGCATACTTAGAGGGATGGCGTATTGAGTTCGCCGATGTGACGCGAGCTAAAAAAATGCTTGGAGTGAAAGGTGGAAGTCAGACTAAAGGAATCTGTTACACTCATTGTACTCAGGTGATGTTCCTATTTGGTTAGAGGGAGGAACGGACTCAAGAAAAAACAGTCGAAAATTCACAACAAGAAAATATTCATTGGCGTACACCGTACGATAGTTCCTCCAACTAATGGTTAAGAGAGTTAAATTTCATTAGTGTGTCTATATTTATAATAGGAACTTGAATTCATTTAAGCTTGTAGCCTCTTGTTTCAGATATGGATCTTTAGAATCTTATTTTTTATCCATACATTGGTTTTCAACAATTTCAGAAACATCTCAAAACTAGGGAAGTCTGAAAAATAAACAACTCTATCCTGATTCAATGCCAATGAGACTATTAATCACGAAAAATGTTTCTCTTAGTTTAAAATATAAATGTACATGAACACAAATTACCAGATCATTTTCAAGATTTACACATGTATGAAACTGACGACAACAGATTGAGTCAGTTTGGCGCAGAAAAGGTATTTTCAATACATCGGAAGATCACCCTAGACAGCAATACATTGAATATAGTGGCATGAGATGCTATCGACCATGTTGGTGGCGAACCACATTGTGCATGGTACGCAACCATGGTGCATCTTGTTCTGCATGGTGTATCTGTAGAAAATGAGGATCATTGTATTTCCAAGGTAGATTTATGCGCTGCTCTGGTCTGAATAAAAGGAGTGAGAGCAGTAACTCCTCACTTTAGACTATCCAAACATATCCATTTGGATATGGGTATAGGTCCAGGCGTCTGAATTGATGTCTGATTTACTAGCTTGTCTGTATAATATTTGTTAGGAAATTCCGAATTTAAGTTATGAAATAATTCGAAGCATGCTTTCCTCATTGATTTTGCGTCATTGCTATAAATTAATCACTTCACTTGACATCTAAATTCTCAGCTCTTTAATTGGAATAATATGACTCTGTCTACATGATAACCAAAGCTGGTATGTAAATCTACTAATGTTAGCAAAGTATATATACTTGTCTTTACTGTGTGACTGACATCTCTCTCGGATCATGCTACTAGCTGACTGGCTAGCTGGTTGGCAGACAGAGAGCCACAGTCACTCTCACTATTAGTCTGTGAGGCGGTCTGTCAGGTAGATGCAGTACCCAGATACCTGCAGTAATCTTTTCAGTAGATACCTCTGGAGTTACCTCAGAGGATTAGTATGTTGGCTGTTTATACAAGTAATCTAACTTAAAGATGTAATATGCTACTGACTGGATTTACCAAATATAATGTAAGTTATAATGGTGGATCGTTGTTTCTCTAATGTTGCTACAGAGTGTTGAAATTATAAATACGTTTTAAAGTGTGTTCGTCCTAATAAAAGGCTTTTATCTTATATTTTTCGTCGTGGCAAATATTTGAACTACTTTGTCATTCATCGGTGATTCCACATAAGTGCCAGGATGTTTCTGGACATAGCCTAACGAGGATTATGATCCAAGCAGCCTTTTACTAACAAAGGGTTATGAGCCAAATTCGCTTCCTGACCATAACATAGGGAACCCTCAATAGGGAACATGAAATGCCAAGGAAATTATATCATTATACTTCAGTTGGTAGGTTCCATCTCAAACGACACAGAATATACGTTAATCTAAAGAGGTTAGATCTGCCATCCTTTTGCAAGTTATACTTAGAATCTCCAAGAAGCGAACCTCTCTGAATTGATTTGAAGTCACACAGTGTTCAAGCTGAAGAAGGCGTTTTAAACCCTCTATGTAATGAAGTGACGTGAGCGATACACGTATTCGATTAGAAACCACTGTCAGAAATCTTTTTGTGCTCAATAGACGTTTTCATAGAAACTGCAAGACCATACGATTTAATTTGGATTCCTTATTAAGATTCTACTATCTGTTCGAGAGTTTAATTATATTGCACGTATTAGTGCTCAGGCATCGACGATTCTGCAGATCGTACTTAATTAATTTAATATTCTAACAATAAATGAATATTTTGGAAAATATATTTTCTTTTTTTCTTCATTCTTTTCCCACTATAATTCCACACAAAATATTAGAGATATTACTCCACTGAAAATAACGAGTGAAAGTCATAGGTGTTAAGAAAATCTTCACTTCGTGAAACGATAAAGTTTTTACAAATAAAGTAATATGCTCTATAAATATAGTAAATTCAAAAGTAAAAATGAATTAAAATCAAATAAACCGATCTAGATGGCTATAGTTCAATTGATCATTTCATTACGCTTTTTAAAACATTTTTGGAATATCTATAGCTCACATTTAGAGTGAAATGTCACGCGGCTTTTCTGATGTAAAAAAGTAACCAAGCATCCTCAAAAATGATACGAACTCAATTAATTTTCTAAATATGTTTAAGGTATCCGACTGCGTTCGGAGACATTTTTTTGAAAAATAACTTATATATATATTTTAATGTTATTTTTCAACTGCATATGTTTTAAAACTATGAAAATGTTGTAAAATTAGGCTTTCAAAATAATATTTTTTAAAAAATCTTAGGATAGGATAGTAGTAAATTTTATTGGCACAAAAGCCATGTTTGGCTATGCTGCGCCATACCGATTAAAAATCTTAGAAATTTGAAGAAAAATGATTAAAATATTTGTCTTACGTTAACAGCCATAGACAAAATGATATTCAAATACACATAAATCCTTGTAGGAGTACATTTTTATGACAGTTATCTGTGTTATGCTCTAAAATATTTCTTGTACTTCAAAATAGTTTTGAGATATAGCTGAACATAGTTACTAAACTGGTAATTTTTCATAAAAAATGCTTTTCGTTTATATTTAAGCACTTAAAAATAATACTTGATTTTAAAATTGACCTTACTTTTTAGAGGAAAACATCAAGCATATTATAGAAAACAATCTCAGAAAATTTCATATCAATACTTGTATAACGTTTTGAGAAATCATTGTTACGGTCGACAGTTTTCCTCAAAAATATCATTTCTCAGAAAACACATTTAAATTTTCATCCAACATAAAATAATGCTTACAGTTCTGTAATAAAACAGCTGTAACTCCATTTGTAATTCACATAGACTAAAAAGTGAGACACTTTTAGAAAGCTGGTTACACACGCTACAAAATTAAGCCATAAAAAGTTTTTTGATAATTTCACCAAAAACGACGATTTTGAATCAGTCGGATACCTTAATTATGAAAAATCAAGACTTCCAAATATTATTATTAACAAAATTTAGACATTTCTTACATTACAATAGTTTTTCTTTCATAACAAAAAAATGCCTTTTAAAATTCAATACAAGACGTTTAGGTCAAAGACTTACTTAAGTGTCATCGTCTACCTGACGGGTCGTCTTGCACGGCAGGGAATATAGCTTAACATGATAAACACTTTTTTAACCCCTTAAGTGTCGCATTTTCTTTGCTATCTAATAAGATGACCCTCTGTTTCAGAAAGGGGCTGTCGTTATAATTCATCTAAGAAGGCATAGAATACTTGAGATGCTTATGGATCCTACGTAATTATTGTGTCAAATTATAAAGCTAATTAATGATTAAATTTTAGTTAATAAGCCTAAAATTGCGATATTTCGATGTACTTCAATATGACGGCCACGACGGTTAAGGGGTTAATATAGTAAGATTAACGTCCATGTTTGGGCTACCCGAGGACCATTGAAGGGCTGACCTCGTAATTTTGAAGGAGGACTTTAACTGAGTCAGCACCATGATCTCCAAATTTCCTCACCACACAGGCAGGAGGGTGTTTCATTCTCATCAGATAAATTGTATACCATGTCCGGTGGATCCTCCGAGGAATCTGATCTCGAACTTGCGACCCACCTGCGTAGAAGACGAAACTCCAAATTAAGGACTGACTGCTTAGCCTAAAGATATTATTCTGCTAGGGGATTTACATGAACATTTAAGCATTTTCATCACTTTCCTTTGCTCATTCAACTATGCAATATTCAGAAGATGTCAAAAATTCATTCAGAATTTTTTCAAAGTGACCAAAAAAGTAAACAATGAATTTGAAGATTACAAGAAAGCTCAATATACATGCTCGCACTTATCATGGTCCAATATCTAATTCCTAAACCGTTAGAGATAGACATATAGTTCCAATTGGAAAAATCTTTTAATTAAATGGAAGAATAATAGTATATGTCTTTTGAGTGAATGAATATGTTCCTGAAAAAGTTACGAATTCTATCATTTTATACAGTTCCCCGGTCCTATCAATCATATTTAGTAAAATATTTTTAACATTTAAAAAATTTAAACAAAAAAAAAGTTCCACTCTTCTGCGACTAAAACTGGAGAGTTATGGAGCTTTGAATTTCATGATTTTTAACCAACCAGCGGCCTTGTCGATCAAGTGCTGCGCATTTATTGGTGGATCGTCTTCAAGACGGCTAATGAAATGGTGTAAAGTGGTCTAAGTCAGCGATATTCAAAGCGCCATAACTCGGCCAGTTTTAGTCGCAGAAGAGTGGGGCTTTTTTGTATAAATTCTGTGAGTGTTAAAATATTTTACTTAATATGAATGATAGGACAGAGGGACTATATAAAAAGTTAGATTTCGTAACTTTTTCAGAAATGAATTTATTGACTCAAAAGACATATGTTATAATTTTTCTCTTCATTTAAAGCATTTTTTCAATTGAAACTATATGTCTATCTCTAACAGTTTAGAAATTAGGTATTGGACCACAGTAAGTGTGGACACCCTGGATATATAATTTTATTTTAAACACAGGCATTTTTTAAAAGTAGAAATAATTTAATCGCTACGCTTAGCCTTTAAACTACACAACATTGTGACCAGATCTATAATAGAAATATGATTACGGTAGTATCGAGTTTCGGATTCTGAATTCATACATTGGAATGATTGATCTTTCGTAGGGCAGAAATGGTTAATAATTCATGAATGTTGCATCCATTATGAAATCATCATCTCCCACGATATTAAGCTGTATCTCCGATGGATCAGCACACAATACATACTAAAATTAGATTCAGCTATTAAGACAACACTATAGATTGTTTAAAATAGGAGGCTTGTTTAAAAACTACTTTCCATATAGAACACTACTTTTTTAATAGAAAATTAACTTCTAAAACTTTTAGCTCTATTTTGCCAATCCTTGTAATGCAGCGAAGTTAAATAAATTAAAACTTAAAAAATATCACTTTAATTCAGAGTATTTCGAATAAAAGAAGATTTTGGAAAATTTGTAATCTAAAATATGCAATTTTTGGGATTAAATAGGTTGACGATTTGACAAAATTGCAAAAAATACATTCAAGCATTATTTTATTCCCATGAGCAAATAATTTGTCGTCCTTTAATTTTTGGACAATTGCTTAGCAAACATTTGAAGATAAAATAATTCTGATGACTGAACAGTTACTGAACGTATATCTAGAACTCAGAGTTTGCTCTAATGTTTGAATACCAGTGTTCCAATCTACACCTCAAATTATTCAGATGTAGCGGAAAATGTGGAAATGCATATTTGAAAAAAGAGCGTTTTAGTCATAA
The DNA here is from genome assembly GCA_013235015.1 of Araneus ventricosus. Taxonomy (NCBI): domain Eukaryota; kingdom Metazoa; phylum Arthropoda; class Arachnida; order Araneae; family Araneidae; genus Araneus; species Araneus ventricosus. The sequence goes on along the minus strand of BGPR01005448.1, from coordinate 1,078 downwards.
GAATACGGCAAGTTTTTTCTTGTACTTGTTTCGTCCAACGTTCTTAATCTATCTCTAGCAATATATCCTGGTCTTATTACGATAGATCTATTAGGACCACAATCGTCCTTCTCCGACTATACGGAACTCTCTCCTTTAGTGGTTCTACTTTGATTAGTTTATAACAATCAAGTCGATGCCAAAATTTTCTTGAAAAAAAAAATGCTTTCATTCTGAAGAAAACAAAGCGGATTTTGATAGTGGTCGAAAAAATAAAAAGGAAAATTTGGCGTTTATTGTATTTTTATTGTTGTTAACTTATTAATCAAGAAATTGCGCATAAGAGAGAGAATATTAATTTGTTAACTTTAGAACTTTCGTAGCTAAGAATGCTTAATTTTTCCGTATTTTTATGAAGCAGCGTACCTTGTATCGATTTGTAATTCGAATTTGGACTATTTTAACGTTCTTTGGAACTGCTACGGTCAAATCACCAGTTATTATATCGTGTTATTCTTCAGACTTAACGCTGCTTAATTTTTCCATATTTTTTACGAAGCAGTCCAAATTCGAATTGTAATTCGAATTTGGACTACGTTAAAGTTATATGGAACTGCTATTGGACTGAATTTGAATGTCTGTAAAGTCGGTCAAATCACTAGTTATTATATCGTGTTAATCTTCAGACTTGACGCTCTATGTCTTTTATAATGTGAGAATCGCATATGAAATAACGAAATCTGTATGAAGTTAATTGAAAGCGAATATAACACAGACGACTGAATTTAGAAAAGAATGCATCGATCATTAAGACGTGAAATTCATTTCTCCACCAGAATATTACAGTCAAAATAAAATATGGATATATTCAACTATACTTACAATGGCTATTCTGTTAATTTCGACAGAAGTTTTACACTTTTTGCATTATGCATATATTCAGTCCTTTCATGAAGGAATCTAAATAGTAATGGGTATTATATATTTGTCATTTGAAACAGAAGATTAGTAACTAGAAGACATTTTTTGTGAAATTACTAACTATTCGAATACGTTATTAATTATTAAGTAATTTTCGTAAAACAATCTAGATTTTAAA